>JANAWD010000899.1:0-13135 GCA_027627245.1 Meripilus lineatus | reverse complement strand
TGGAGTAGAGAAGGGAGGAAGTGATGGAGAGGAGAGAAGATGTTGAGAAGGAGAGGAGGGTCGGTGGATGGAGGAGGAGGAGGTAATAAATGATCTGTGGTTGTATTATATTATATTAGGGCGTGAGGAGATGCGTCCAGATGAGATGCGCTTGCCTTTGAGCCAGACCCGATGCAGATGGCCGGGCGTCTCTCTGCCCACATGCGTAATTTCGGTGCCGAATACACCCAGTCACGCCGGCGGAACCCATGTCACACTCCTCTGTGTGAGGTGGCAGTCACTTGCAACCTCACCACTAGGTTCACCATGGTCAAAGTCACTATCGTCGAGGAAAAGGACCCCCAGGCTGCAAACTCGCCCTATGCATCCACAGCCTCATCACGCACATCGTCCTCCGTCTCTCTCTCCTCCGTAGGCTCAGATCTCGACGCAGAGGAATCCCTCTACCAGCGCCTCACAGCCCTCATCGACATCGTACCCCCAACAACGCGTCAGAAAATATCCTCTCGCGTCTCAAAATCAGCCTCGGTCCTCAAAACAACATCCAAAGTCCTCGGGAACCTCATCTGGGTAGTGACCACCTCTGCCCTCCTCGTCGGTCTCCCACTCGCTCTCTCCCTAGAGGACGAAGCAAAGATCGTGGCTCAGGAAAAAGAGATGCTCGCACAACAGCAGGGTGCGCAGCAGGTACGTCTCTCTCCACCACATGTGCTCCCATTCCCCGGCTATCCCATCCAATATATTCTGCACATATTTCTTACTCACCCTTGTCGTCCACCTACCTCACAGATGCTCTCCCCATCAATGTACCCAGCAGCTCCGGGCTCCGGTTCATCTCAGCAACAAAAGGGCGTCGTACCCCCAGGCTTCTAATCCCACCAGCTGCATATGAGCTTTTCCTCTATTGCCATCAGAGACCTTTTTCCGTAGCGATCCGCTCTCCATACGTACAGTACTTTTCACTGCCGTACCCCCTCGCTTTCCACACTTTCCACCGATCCACCTCGGACCAAAGTGTACATACATTATCACGATTCCATACACGTACGCTTTCTACAGTATGTTGTTAATGTCACTCTGCATTCCTTCCTTTTTCTCCGTTCTCGGGATTCATCGGTTTGATGATAATGACACCCCTACTCAACTTCTTTTTGTCGACGTTTTCGCAATGACCTCTCGGATGAAATAGATAGCATACATCCCCATGTTCTCACCCACTCGCGATTTTCGAGTGAAAACACCTCCACAGTGGCGAGGGAAAGGATCCCCGTCCCTCACTCCCAGAGAGAGAGGAAATTGGGAACACGGTAGCCGGCAACCTCTTCGAATTCATACCCACGTCCACAACCGTGACATGGTTTTTTTTTTATCGCATGCAGATCACAGTCCATTATCTTGGGACACCTTGCACCTCCAATAAATCGCTTATAAATCTCCATATTCTCCGGCCCATCCTATCCTTCATGGCCACCTCCTTATGCACATGCGCATTAGCCAACCGATACCAGAACGACCTGGTCCTCCAACTATTTTCTTCTACATTGCCTCTCAATTCCCATTTGAACCATTGACAACGTCACACAAAACGAACGAGTGACACCCGCGAGTCGCCTAAACATTCTCAAACGTCCACGTCCAACAAACTTGTTCCAAAACGGATAAGTAACCGAAAAGCCGTACCCAGTGTATATGCATGAACAGATCTTTGAAAGTTGAAACCACCCCTCAGGCTAGCAAACGACACCAACACCAGAATGGCAACAGCAGCATCTTTCATTGGCTTTAGGTACCGTAACATAACTGCACCAGGAAAGTAGATATCAACGGCCACCCATCACACCATCCCCTTCCATACCATACTTTGCACAAATCCATATTACGAAAGATCGTACTGTAATTGCCAACATCCCGCCCCGACCAGGGGTACCCATGTCAGATTGCAATGATTCGGACGCGGAGGCGAGTTCCCGCGAAAAGCGTACGGTGAATTAGATGCGATTAGCATGTAGAGTGTCGGATGAGGTAGACGTAGACGTAGACGGGAAAAGGGGGAGGAAAGAAGGTTCAGTCAGTCAGTAACGAGTCACAAGTGATCCATGAGAAGCCAACATAACCACAGAAAAAGGAAAAGGAAAAGGAAAAAGAAGAAAGAATAGAGATGGGAGAACAGGAACGAAAGCCAGAGAAACAGAAAAAAAGGGACTTAGATGCCGTGTCATCATATGCTCAAACCAAACCTTATGTTTCCTTGCCGGCGGCAGCGTCATTGAATGGTACAGTCATACCTCAGGAAGGGATGACAACTGACACGAGAACACAAAGAACACGAGACACGGCCCCACGGGACCCATCCACAAATGATAATAATAATCCGAGCCAAGGAAAACGAGAATGAGATAACACACTCACCGAAGCATGGCGAGAAGAAGGCAAAACCACGGGTCTCGTAAAGTTCTCCCTATAATTCATTCAATCCGCATCAGCACCCATTCATATCCACAACCGTGACCCAGCCAAGTACCAAGTACTCAGGTGGCACAGGAAACCAAGAAACACGGAAAACACGAATACTCACGCAGACCGATACCTCCTCAAATAATTAATCGCAAAATCCTCAATCTCACTCGGCTCAACTCCCAAACTCGCCCAATCCCCCTCAACATCCACATCATCAATAAACCTCCTCTCAACTTCATCCGGGCTCAACGCAGGCCACCATATATACTGCGCTGCCTTTGCCAATGCCAACGCCACGGATTTCGGTACGACAGGCGCTTTGGAGGGTGGTTGGTACGTCACGGATGAAACGAGCGACAAGAGATATTCGTAGGTGAGCGTGGAGGGTCCTGGGAGATTGTACGTCCCGGGCGTGGCAGGGAGGGAAGAGAAGCTTGCGAGGACTTGGGCGACGTCGAGCATCTGCCGGTGCATTTGTCGTTTGTTGTGGTTGAATTTTCGAAGTGGTGGCGTTATGAGGGTTTGCGTAAACGGAGGCAATAGATGTGTTAGTGGTCGAGATGAGTGCGAGTTGAAACAGGAAGGGACGGAGGGGATGTACGTACATGGACTGGACGAATCTTGGTTTCCATGTTGTTTAGTTTCCACCAGATTGGCCAGACTGTGGAGGGAGATTGTAAGTCACCAGGTGCACCAAATCACAATATCGCAGTGGAGATAGGAAGTAAGAATGAACACATCCCGATTTCCAGTCAATCCGGATCACAGAAAGCAATAGGAAGAAGCAAGAAAAGGGGGAAGAGACGTACTGGCAATATTGTTCAACAACCTGTCTTCATACCCATACATAGACCCGGGCCTCACAATCGTCGCATCCTTGAAATACTCCTTCACTCGGACCTCTCCCTCGGCTTTACTTTGATAAAAGAGGGAAGGAGAATCTTTCGAGGCATTGAGATGCGAGACGTGGACGAATCGAGGGACACCAGATTCAGCGGCGATTCTGGCGATACGTTCTGCGCCTGTAACGTGGACATCTTCAAAGTCATAGTTCCTGAGAAACAAATAATGAGAACTCAGTTGTGGGTGAGGGGAGGAGTCAGGATGGTGGACATACTTTGTGATGTAGTCTCGTCCGACGAGGTTGTAGACGATATCGGAGTGACGGAGACATTCCTCAATTTGTTGGTCGCTCCGGATATCCCATTCCTATAATTCCGAGTCGAACCAGCAATATCAGTTCCTCTTCACTCATGGTATCACCGCGAGACGATACATGATCCAAGGCAAGAAGATATGCACGCACCATAGGAACAATCTGTCCCAAATCACCCATAACCTTCAAATGTCTCTTCTCATCTTCCTCGCGATACGGAACCACGACCTGTGTTCCAAGTTTCGCTAAACGCAAAAAAAGAAATTCCAAAGATCTTCAGTATTTCGAAACATGACTGGTCCATGAATTGAAACAACGCACCAAGCTTTGCAACAACATATCTCCCCAAAAATCCAGTACACCCAAAAACAGTAGCAACCTGACCAGAGCTCGCACTCCGCCCAGGAGCACCATACTGAATGGCAGTTTTTCCAGGTAAAGTCAACACATCAGCATATCCGCGCTACCATCCCATAAATCCCACAACACCATTCCAAGCATTAATCGCCATTCATTCACATTCATTCAACCAAAACTTGTAAGTTATTCATTCCCGCAAACCAGAAAAGCAATAACCACAACACACCTTTTGAATCGCGATTCCGCGGGACAGCCGTACGCTGCGCGAAGCAGAGGCTAACATGCTCATGATGGCGATTTGATACGTCGACCAGACGTCGCTCGAGTATAGGTGGATATAATGTCTGTGGTCGACTCGGCGGATTCGACGGGATGGTGGAGGTCGGTTGGCAGGCGCCTAGACGCTCGTGTTTGCGCGCCGGGTACTCCCGAGCCTATCAATCGTTCTTGGTTTGTGAAGAACGACCTCACAACGAGATCTCAGAAACTCGAGAGTTCAAAAATTGTAACGGTGTCCTAATTACACTTGTGATACGCCTTGAATATTTACCGTACTCGGTCAATGCTGGAACAAGTGCCAGAGTAGTTACGCTGCGACAATAGTCATTTCAAGCGGAAGGATTCATGAAACTGAATCAAGTGTGTTCAAGTACTTTAGGCATTGCCAAAGGAATTGTATGATAGCTTGCCTCCATCATCCTTGCCACGGAAACTCAGAATGAGGGGGCAGGTTCTCCCCCGGAACCTACTGGAAGCATAGCTTGCACCGACTCGCACGAGTCGTCGAATGCCATCCTCTTACCACACGTCTGAGATGCTACAAAATTCGGATTTCCAGCGTGCCATGCTTGCACGGTGAGGAGGATGGCACAATACTGGAGGTATTTTGAAGTCCAAGAATGGGAGATGATCCGTTTTGCTGATCGCTGAAGACTGTATAGCAATGACGCTCATCACCCGAGACCTGAGGGAAGAGTAGAGATCGCCGGAGGTTGATCCCCTTGTGTATTCTTCTCGACGGACACCATCTGAACTTCTTGGATCTTCGGTGGGCTGTACCTTGGATCGTCGGACAATGCTTCGAATTGACGGGGATACATCGATTGTATGGGGACAGCGGCGGGGTGAGGATCTAGGATTTTGTGATAGAGAGACATTGAGAACACGGATACACGATGTCGCAGAGTTAGAGTCTATACAATGCAGCGAAAACGAGGGCCACTTAATCCGTCGTCTTAAGCCTGTTTAACGATCTGTTGAACACGAAGGGTGATACAAGTTCGGCGGGATTCGTGCAACGCGACCTCGCACGACGAGTTCTAAAAACAGAAACATATAAGCGATACATGCGACATCCCGTAATCAGCGTGTATTCGCCCTATCTGAACCCACGCACCAAACGTGCACTTCTTGGGGTCCCGAGAGACACGATCCCCAGCTTCCTTGTATTGGTTCACTTCAATATGGATCACCGCCAGACAAGCTTTCTTGAGCTGCACCCAGGGCAAATAATTTGGGAGATCTCCGTTCGATCTTCACAAGTTCATAAACTATTCGAAATGAACCAACCGCCACGACGAACAGATCTATGAACCTTCCCCAGGGTCGGACGGTTCGAGACTGGCTGGTAATTGAATTGAACCACTCGGATATGTTGCGGAGAGCAAGCAGACTCTGGGGTACTGATTTCACAGGCCACACGTGCCACCTGAGTAGAGATAAAAAATCATCGTCAGAGATCACATGTCGAATATTGTTATTGAGATGAGATTACTGAACACCATCCGGATCGTCAAGTACAATGAGTATAAGTTTTTATCCGACCACCCCCAACGATATCATTTGAGATGACCACGCGTGCGAGATTGGGAGCTAACCTCTCTGGATAAAAAGTACTGTTCATGCGACAACAACAACGTTTGGATATCCGGAGGCCGAGCCAAAGGAGAAGCCTCACCTTCCAAGTCATAGAGCGCTGCATGCTTCGACCCTCTTTGCGAGCAACATTGAGGCCATGGGCCGTTCGCACTCAGCCGGCGCATTGATAAAAATTTGAGTCTTTCTGGTTACGGTAGTCGTCCTCTATCTTCAGACTTCATCCCAATTGACTGTCATCGTCCAAGGATGCTACAGGTGTGGTTGTGGCCACCGACGACACGGATGGTTTTGCGTGATTGATGCCCAAAGAAACAAGAAGATATCAGATATCCAATGTGTAATAGAATATGTCGGCATTCTGCTTCCTGATGGCGACTACGTCGAGGGACTTGGTCGTTGCGCAAGGTGTCCGGAAGGAAATCGAATTCAGGGCTAGACCTCCCTAAAGAAGACGAGGGGTTGATCCCATTCCATAGACAGAAGATCGTCAAAAAAGTTCGAGATCAGGTCTTGAGTTGATCTCCCTAAGAAGGGAGCCCAGCGTTCCTGAACAACCTTAGAATATTCGCCGAGTGAAAGTCAGGAATCAGGATCATCGTCGCAATCATCAACCAAACTTACATCTTTACGTAACCAACGGTGATCTCAGCCACCGCCACAATGCTCATGCCCATTTTTGCAAGTGTCATCGACTTGGTTCGCACCTCCATCTCGTTTCGTATTCAGGCCCACATATTGTACAAACTTTTGCCATGGTGCAAAACCAATCGAAGGGCCTTCAGAAAGCTAAATCTTCGGCATCGAGGCATGCTGCCAAATCAGCAGCGAACACGAAGAAAGGCAAGCGGTATGTTGCGCCCAAAAAAACCGCTGCGGTCAAAAGTGCCGCATTGCATAAGGTAGTAATCAACCAGCTCATGTCAGGTTGCCCCCAGAAACCATATTATTTCGTCTTTGATTCTCTTCTTTTGTGTCTTTGTTACGATCCTTTGTCTTTCTGGGAGAAATTGTGTCTGACTGACGTTTACTTTATCTCTTAGGAACTGAGTGCAAAGATTCACAAAAGCATCGAACAACAGGTCGCCACAGCGGCGTCCTCGGGAAAATTGACCATCATGAAAAATGTAGCATTAGAAGGGTAAGCACGACCCCCCGTCCCCATCTCCTGTGATGTTTCAGGGTACCTACGTGTTTTCCCCTTTTCACACCTACCTAATCAACCACGCCCCGTCCAGCTCTTCGGAAAAAGACAAGAAAGAAAAGTCGAAACCGAAAAAGCCATCATCATAGCCACCATTAGCATCGAGGGACGCAGTGTAATGACACCGACAACGAGACAGTCTGACAACAAACAGCTTCTCTCGTCTTCGTCTTCCTCGATCTCTGATAGATACCCATGGGTTCTCCTCGGTTATACCATTCTACACTCCAAAGTGACGTATTATCAAGCTCATCCCTCTTTCCTTGCCTCCCACCACATCTCTTCTCATCTCTACGCATTCTGTCCGAGAGAGTCGAGTCCCCCCTTTTTCTCCGACATATGACACTTATCTATCCCGAGGAAAACGCTGCATCCTGACGACATCAATGCGTCCGAATTTTAAACTCGGAGGACGCCCGAAAACCTAGACTTTGATCCTCCCCAAACGTCTCCCAGTAGTCGCAGAGCAGAGCTTCTCCATTCATTCCGCTCCAGTCATCTCACCCCATCTGCATCTTCCGTATTTGCATTAATCGCGCGATCTCGTATCCTCATGTTTGTATGCAATTCCGTGTTTTTCCCCCCTATTTCACACACGCACCATCATCCCGAAACGGAAAACGGAGAAGAACTTCTGAATTCCTCGCTGCATCGCCACACCTACTTCGCGTTGGCTATCGAACACTGCACTAGCAAAACGACGTCTACGTGTTCATTTCTGAATGCACCAACGCATCAATGTATCAATGCACTCCCTTGGTATACCATTCACCCTACCCTTGTCGATACAAATCAAGTGGACACGAGACTACCTTGGTCTATCTATCATACCCAATCAGGAGACCTCATACAATTTCCTCGCAAGTCTTCATCCTTCGAGCCCTGACTTCGCCGTCCCCCTGTATTCATTCCACATCAAATCGGAAACCGCGATATACCAACCTCCATCGCCTAAAATTTCCATTCCGGCCTCATGTCAATCAATCCCCAATCCCAACCACCCAACTGACCCATCGAACGTTGAACCCTCCTCCCCTCGAACGTCACTTTCACGCGTGCCCAATGGATTCGGCCGTGAAGAATGCAGTGGGTCGATTCCGAGGAGTACGAACACCCTGTTACACAATACACACTCGTATCGGGAACGAACTAGACCCAATCCCGTCCGTCCATTTCGGACTCGAGGAAGACTCAGAAGACAGAAAAAAGAAGGTGTGAAGATCTCGTACATCCATCATCTATTCAATAACAGTATCGTATACGAAACGTACCCCGAGGAAACCCCACGTCAGAGCGCGCATCCTTAGAATATCTTCTTACGGTAGTTCCACCGTTCTAGGGTTCCTTGGAATTTGAACTCGCAGATATGGTTTGTTAATATGCAACTTGGGAAGGGGGGATAACGGGGATGTATATTGTCTGGGTGTTCGGAAATGAGCAGCGAGTGCTATATGCGTGCGGATACAACAGGGAGGCGGTTCGTTGTTCACAGGCAGGACTAAGCGGATCGACAGATTTGTGGGGTAGGTGGAACAACGACCGAGTCAACAGGTGGCAGACAGGACAGACAATCGGATGGATAAGTCTGTAAGAGGGAGGGTAGATGGGAAGACGGATCGATAAGGGGGGTAGGTAGAGACAGCGGGAAGTAGATAGATCATGTCAAAACAAAGTCATCAGAAACAAAGCAGAGAGTTGTGGCAAAAGAAAAGTGTTACAAGGAAGAGAGAAGGACAGATTGCAATGCGGATGCGATTGTATGTACACATGGGCAAGTTGCTAAATACCAACTACGAGAAAAGAAAGAGAGGAGGAGCGTTGGGATAACTGGGAGCCGAGGAAAGAAAGAAATAGCACTAGCTAAGACTGACAGGAACTGATGACAACGTTAACGGAGACAAGAATTTGATCGGGGACCGTCGTAGCACAATGGGAATGGGGAGGGATGGGAGGGGGAGAAGGGGTCATGGCGGTGAGCTTTTTTTGGGTTCGTCGGAAAAATACGGTACGTTTGGAGCAAGAAGGAAGAGGTAGATACAGAAAACAGGAATCAGAAATTGGCGAGAGAGGAGAGATGGAGAATTGGAGATGTGCTATGGGATATACCAACAACTGGAGATATGAATGATGATGCATGCATGATAAGAGAGTTGTGGAACGATGATGGAGGGATGCATTGGATAAGAGAAACAGAGAGAGAAATGAGATTGCATGAGATTGTTCGTTGTGCAAGAGAGTCAATAATGCTGATATGAGCCGAATGATAACCTGACTTGCGAGTCCATCGAGAGAGAATCGGTGGGGGGAAAAAAGAAGAGAGCATAAAAAAGAAGAAAAAGCAGAAGGTCGAAGAGAAGTGGCGTTTAGAAGAAAAAACGCCATGAGATGCATATCGAGAAACAGCGTACGTACCGTCCTTGAAACCCAGCTCAAAGTCGTGATCATAAGAGGGAAACCGAGAAGCAATCACAGAGAAACGTAGCGGAAAGAAGAGAACGAGACCACACGGGAGCATCGCACACCACTCGACCGCAAGAGACGTTCAGCGTACCAAACTAATTCCAACCCAGCCCAACCACCTCAACCAACCAACTCCAACAATCCCATTTCCTCGTCCTCACAACCTTCTTCGGTCCCTCCCAGAATTCTCCAAAAATCCACGCCCTCAACATTCCACAAATTCACCGTTCATCACGTACATACGGCACGCCATTCGCCAGTTGAAACAAGGCACACTTGATATTCGTCAAAACATTCCTCTCCCTTTGTTGCAAAAAATCCTCGGGCTGATGTTCCACAAACGTAATCACCTTATCAATGGCATCCTCCACCTCATTCATCGTCGGAGGCTCTGAGATAGGAGGCCTATATGTAGGCGGTTTCGGGATCACAAACGCCACCTCTGACTGTCCATCTTCCCCACGAATAGAGATAGGAACAGGTTCAGGAAGATCGGGAGGAAGCGGTTCGTGGGGATTGTTTACAGCCGGGATATTAACGACGGAATTGGAGTGGTTCTGCCCATTTTGCATTAAGTCGTCGACGCCATTGCTGGAATCGTGCCATGCAGGCTGCAACGCGATGCCATTTGAATCCTCATCTCCTTCCTCGTCCGTATCGACACCGCCCATGTCATGATCGAGGCCCTTATTACCCGACCCAGAGAGATTGAGTTGTACTGCAGATTGGCCCGAAAAGTTGGTGGACAACTGGGTGGTTGGGTTGAGAGAGCTGCTATAACCATAAGGCAAGGGGACGGGGAGGGAAGGAGAAGGGGGATCATGCGGCCCTTTGTCGTAGCCATGCCATACGCCCTTCCGTATATTGTGTCGGTGTTTGAAGTTCTCGACCCAACCCGAACTCGCCTTGAACTTCTCCTCGGGCCAGTCCATCTCCTTTGCCAAAGATCTTGCTTTTTCCCGAATAAGAGCATCGGTAAAAATCGTCTTCTTCGCTTGACATTCCTCAAGCCATCCCTCGAGGCGCATTTCCAGATAAGGGAATTTCGTCGGTCTGGAGCATAATTAAGGGACAAGACCCGAGAGGAGAGGAGAAAGAAAGGCAAAATTAAAATTAAAAACAATTGGAAGCGAGAGATGGGGGGAGAATGAGGGGCTCACCTTTGACGAGCGAGGAGGACAGGAGTCTCCTCGGGCACATTCAGCCATTTTGTTTTGTGTTTGAGAATCTTGCTTATCGTGCTACGCTCGACGCCAAAGCAGCGGGCGATCTCCTCCTGCTTGACATTGGGATGATCGCGGTGATAAATGCAAATCTTCTTCCTATCGAGGTTGTACAACCTCTGCTTTCTGTGCTTTTGGCGGGGAGCCTGGGCGACGAAGCCGAGTGGCACTGGAGAGTGCTGCTGAGGAGGTGCAGAAGCTGATGAGACCGATGTAAGTCCTGAAGCGGTGCTGAGCGTGGGTGAAGCGGACCGGGGGTTGGACATGATGCCCGAGCCGGAGCCTGAAGTCGAACGGGAGTGGGTGGGGTAGAAAGTGTATGGCGAGGAATAGGATGTTGGGCCTGATACGGACACGGGTGTTAGCGGGAAGAGCGGCCCATGTCCTGACCTGGCAGCGGCGCCATCGCGTGGTTGTCTGTCTGGCGACTCTGAATATGGAGGCGGTGGGGGAACGTTATTTGGCGATCCTGAGCGAGGCATCTGTGACGAAGGGTAAGGAATGGAATGCTGCGGAAGACGAACAAGAGTTAGGGAACGTTTGGAATGTCGAGCATAGGGGAATACGCACTGTGTAAGCGTCATCCGGCAATGAGGAATGGCCGGTTTGTTCGTCTACGCCTGAGCGAGCACGTCTGCGAGTGAGGGCCCTCGCGGGGCCTATGCTGCCCTCAATCTGGGAGGTGAATTGGACATCGTGTGGTGAATCTGCGGGTGTGAACTGCTGGTGTTGCTGCTGCGATTGGTGATGTGTCTGTGTGTTCTGGGGATGTCTTGAGAGGTAGGAAGATTGAGGGCCAAAGTCGACGTGATCGGGCTGGCGATTCATGGTTGCGAACATGGCGTGGTCTGACGAGGATGAAGAGGAAGAGTTTGGGGGAGAATGGGATGATTGCCAGGACATTTGTTGAGACGATTGTTGGACTTGAGTAGGATAAGACTGACCTCCAGCAGGGAGGGACTGGTGCGGGTGAACCTGAAGAGGCTCAAGGGACTGGGGGTGTTGGTGATACACGAGGCTTGTTGGATATGGGTGCGTGTCCATTGATTAGAGTCTCCGCGCATCTGCAGAAACACACTAAACCCTGCTGGAGGTCGTGTTAGTCCTGGATCGTCGTCGTCGTCAACTGGCAAAGAAAAAGGAAAAAAAAGAAACAAAAAAAGGAGAACCAAAGCACTCCTCCACACGCTTTCGTGGCTTTTCAAGGCGTCTGCTGGACCCTCCAGACTCGGACAAGGGCAAATCCAGCGACCGACGACACGGTGAGAACTTCTCATCCCGGGATTTTACTATCCAAACACTCAAGAACCATCCATGGTGGGAATCCGGTCCATTTTATTCCCCACAACAGCCTCCGCATCCGACTGAGCACCCAGGAATAAACAAGAAACTTTGTTGAATGAACTCTTTTTCTGGCGGCTCTGGTCTGAATCATGACTGAATCCTGCGTTCCATCAGCCCTGTCCATCTCCCATCTGCTTCTGCGGCCGCAGAGGCCCTTTGTGGCGACATGTCCTGCTTCTCAACGTGGTCGCTCCCCTCGAAGCAAGTCCCGAATCGCTGAGCGGGAGGCGAATACCCCTCAAAATGGACACAGATAGCCAGCAACGTTCCCCAGAAGCTATCTCGAAGCAGCTCCTATGCTGCAAAGCGTCTATAACCCATTGGCATTCCCCGACATGACCCACAAGCCTATCAATCAATCCCTCATTTCCACTTCATTTTCCAAAGGACCCTTCAACAACACAATGCTTCCTGGGCCCTGTATTCTATGAAGCTCTAGAATACACTCTCATCCGTCCATAATCGTATTTTATACGCTCGTGGGCGTCCTTGGGCCCCCTCGAGGCTCGTCTCTGGGGGTTCCCTTGCAACGCTCGATCTGGAAACTCTTCCAAGCCGCTCCTCAAACCGCCAGCCTCTGACTGCGTCTTCTGATATACTCGCCCTTCTAGCATATCGTTCCCCACGCCAGTCCTTCTTTCCCATTTGTCATATTTCTCCAAATGCCCACCTTCATTGTCTTCTCCATGCCCTTTAAGCGCCACATGCATCCGAACTCCCGCTACACAAAGTGTAGTGAGGATCGCCCTCAAATCCGACAAATAATACAACGGATCACTCGACAACGCGCCCAATTAGCTCTCGCGAACCTTTCTTGATCCATGCGACTTGTCTCAAAATGACCCAATCCTCACCTACTTCCCCCTTGTGGTCTTTTCGAAACCTTATACATGCATGTGTGTATGTTTTAAGAATTTTACCTCTCAGCTATCAGTCATAAGACGAGCCCATCGATGGTATCCCGCGTGTCCGGCCTCAGCCCCATCAGTGCGCCGCAGGCTCTTCCCCCGGCCATCGATGGAACCAGATTCACGAGCCAACCTTGCTCATGCTTGC
>JANAWD010000898.1:0-13144 GCA_027627245.1 Meripilus lineatus | reverse complement strand
CAAGCGCCTGCGAAGGATACAAAGTATTCCGTATCGCGACCCTCGACATGATTATATAATGCAAAACAACAGATCAGGGTGGTATTTTATTTCAGAAATTGCGTGAGCCACCATCCGAGCCAAAACAAACAAACCAAGCGCTGGGGTATTCCATTTTGGGTATGTCGCGGGAGGCACGTGAAAGTACCCGACAAACGGTCCCCAAAACAACCCGGGGATTGTGTATGGATTTTATAAAACGACGTATTGTATGAATTTTATAAAACCAGGCCTACTCATTGTAGTGAATCGTTTTGTAAAGTTGCCAAACACCACAATGTATGTATTTTATAAAAGGGCTACAGGGACGCCTGCCGCAGCCTCACGAATGACCAACGGATGATCCCAACAAAGTATACGACCTGGCCTCTAGAAACCAGATAGAATTCAAGTTCAACCATGTGACTGGGCCCGTTTCTCTGATGAAGTGAGGCGCAAAGTACCAACTTCCTCATCACCAAGGACCGATATAAATCCCGAGAACCATGATTGCAAATCCTGGAGCAAGGGCAGAACATTTCCGGGACAGTTCCCCACCATCGGGATCCAGTCTAGTGTAGCTGTCAATATTAAACATACCCTTTACATGGGACCCGCTCCGTACCCGTTGAGTAAGTGACAACCGACTTTTTGGAATCCGCTGATGCGTTTTATTGCAGCCGTTATCGAAATCGTCAAAACGGTAACCACCTAATACGCCTAGGAAAAAGACCTCAAGCCTCGGGGGGTCCTTTTCATGTGCAGCTCGGCCCACCAGTCCACATGCGAAGCACAACAAGACCCCCTCCAATGCTGTACATTTTCCCATTATCGCATAGGTACACATTATTGAAGTGGTTCACGAATTGACTGACACGAGGATCTGTTGATATCCGGCGTCACCAAAGGCTTCTTGAAGGGAGGTTAAAACCTTGGTTACGGGTGCGCAACATGCGAGGTTCGCATCAATGTTTCGTACGGTTTCTAGACCCATGAGTGACGATTGGAACTTCTGACAGGCGATCTTGCTCACCTTTGGGTCCGACTTCCGCTTTTTGGCTGAGTGTACACCTTCAAGCCAATACCCATATAACACGATCCCTTGACCCGTGTTGGGGATGCCCCGTTGAACTCGACGTTCCACATTCTTTGTCTACCTGGCAGGTTACTCTCTTTTCGACGTATGGTAGATTGGCGGAGCGAATCCGTAGTCGATCGGTGCGCTAAGATATTCGGTCAGTTTGGGACTATTACTCTCGGGATCTACATGTGCGCTTCAACTCCAACTTTATCACTGTCGATTAGCTAACCCTTGAGGCGGATGACGTCCGTCCTTCGGGCTGTCACCAGCTGGTATTTTCTCCTCACGCTACAGAATGTGGAGATACAAATCATGTACCGAAGGCTCAAGTTCTCGATAGCATTCGTGCGTGTATTTTCTTTCGCCTGTGACTGGTCTCAATCCCACTCCTCAGATTCCTTATTTCTTGGGACGTTACACTGCTCTCGTATCATTGGTTATACTGTGGGTCTTCAAGAGCTCTTTAACCCGGCATCAGATGCTGATTCTAGCAATAGCTTCAGGACGACCCAAGGATCCGCACATGGTGATTGCCAAGGTCAGCAGTTTCGCCCATCCAAAATACCTGTGGCCATACTTATTCATTTCTTGTCGTCATTCGTTGTCAAGGATTATATAAGGCGGAAGCTGTGGGCAGATGATTTGTCGTCTCATACTTATTTGTATCGTCATTGACTACGCGAAAAGGTTTTAACTACAATTCTTGTCACCTCGTCAACCACTGTAATTATGATGCGCCCGTGAGTTGTTTCTCTAAGGTAGTCAGATTGCACGTTTATATTGAATCTTGTAGTATTGCCTTGTGGAGGGGAAATTTCTATGTTCTTGCTGTCATCGGACTTCTTTCAGTGGCGCAGTGGGCCTTCGGACTATGGGGTAAGCATCACTGCGGGTAACTCCCACATATACCTCCTCCTCCTCCTGTTTCATGGGCTTCTTCCGATCTGCTCACACAATTTCCCTCTCGTAGCCAGTGTCTTCACTGTGACATTCAAATGGTTTGGGGAACTTCCTCCGTGCAACGGATACTTTCCCTCGAGCCCAATAAGGAGCACACAAATAGTTGCGCTCTACTTTTATAGTGAGTTCCGGAATCTCATCTCAGAAGGTGAAAGCATGACAGACTGGGAACTCCAAGCGCTCTTCTGGGATGCATTTATCCTGGGATTGACCGTACTCGGTCTATGGCGGCAGAATGGTGCAAAGTCTACGAAACTGTGGACGTTACTCTTCCGACAAGGTGTTATATACCTTGTTATCACATCTGCGGTGAACCTCCTGATGCTGGTAATATTCCCATTCATCACTTCTTCGCCTTGACCTCACATCGTTCTTAGATGTTTTCATGGCTCAACCTTAATGGTGAATATCCCGAGACTGTACTCACGTTGCTTCTCACTCATATCCCTTTGACAAAGGGACTATGAACATCCTTTTTGCAATTCCTGGTGAGCCATCTGAAGGAGAGTCCGTGGCAGTACTAACAGTGATCGGCAGGCGGTACAGTGAGGTGCGTTCTCTCATCGACTCGTCTTACATGCACACTCAAATCGAGACCAGCGTAATGGCCTCATCAGCAGTGATGACGTCTCTTCTTTCTCTCAAGAGCACACAATCTGGGTACGCGATCCCCTCGTGATCAAGAAAGATTAACCTTATTCCTGACTATAGCCTCGCGACCGATTCAGAAAGCGCCGTGTCGTGTCCAACTCACTCGATACGCGCCGAAGAAGTTCCTACAGAACTGACCACTTGTCTTCATCTCTCGGCCATTGAGACAGAGGCGTAGATCTGCATCTGTATCCGAGTCTCTTCTTTAGAAGTTGCCCTTCAGCGAGACTGGGGTTCGATTTCACACATTCATTTGTAGCAATATCATGAAGCAGTCATCCATCGCAATTCGTAACTTACATTGACCATTCTTTTTATCCTACGTTACTCTGTACCAACAGATAGATTCGGATCTAGTGTTGCGGTCATGATCTAGGTCCAATATATACCCTCCCTTCAAACCCTTGAAGTGTCGCGGTATCGACCGAGACTGCGTAGTTGTGGAGGACAAGGTCCATACCTTTCCAGTCGGGTACATCACTTGGTACGGAGACTACGCTCTGAGAGAAATTGAGGAGTACCACAGCCAATTGGTCGTCTAGTCTTCGGGTGAACGCAAATATTTGCTCATGCTCAGGAGAATGTAAAATGAAGTCCCCGTAGGTCTGTTGAGGTAGTGAGTCATTTTAAGTACGTATTCAGTCAATATCAGAAGGAGACGAGTCTGACCAGAACTAGGTGCCGTTTTCGAACAGCAATCGCGGCTTTCCAGAAACTGAGAACGCTCTTGGGGTCTTTTAACTCTGAGGCCACATTCCAGGTTTCAGTGTAGTCATCGTTTACCCGCATCCATGGAGTACCCGTTGTAAATCCCGCGTGCGATGTAGGATCCCACTTGAGTTCTAGGGGTCAACACTCTTTCGCGGCGGCAATCAGTTGAAGATACACCCACTTGCATTGGGGTACGAGCATGATCTCGAGCCTTTATTTGCAGGCCGTGGAAAATGTCCGACATATCGACATCTTCCTTCCCCGAAGCCTCCCGCCTGGTCGCTTGAACCCTTGACAGAAGGAGTAATCCAGCTTTCAAGTAAGAGGATGTTGAGGAGCCAAACGTACTGCTTGTAGAATCTGAGACCGGCAATATCCTTGTATTCTTCGAGGCCCCATGTCTTGGGCATATTCTTCATTCCGATCTCTTCACCCTGGTACAAAAACAGGGTACCACCTTGAGCTACTTGGAAAATGGCAAGTAATTTAGCTGAGATCGATCTCCATTCAGGTGAATCGTCCCCAAAACGCGAGACGAGCGACCGACGTCGTGATTTTCGATGAAAACACTGCCTCAGACGTGTAGACAATATGAATCCCATTCTGCGAGGAGGCGGTATGGTGACTCATGAGTTCCACCAACCCTCTGCCCTCTTAAACCCTTGCCACTTGTTTACAATTGACTCAAATTCGGAAAGCTTCCATGGGCGCCATAATAAAGTCCTGATCGCGCCATTGGCCTCGCGCAGAGCGTCCACTTCCGTGAGCTCAAATTGAAACACCATCTGTAACTCTTCTCTCGAAGGGAGCACGTATTTAGCGAGCTCCTCAGCGTCTGAAGTCGCCGAAGTCTCCCCAATCGACATGATGTCATAATCTGCGGACGAGGACACAATTATATCGGAGGGAGGGAAGCAGGCGTTGTATTGACTCACGGGTTAACACGCGTTGGTTCATCTCTTTGATATAATCATGGACCCGAGGACTGTCCTCACAGGGAAGATAACGAATGACGCGGGAGTGACCGGGAGCACTCACCCATTCACATATAGCACATTGGCTTGCTGATATGGATTTGAAGGGTCCACGATTGGAGCATCTGGCAAACCGGGCACTTTGGATACTTTATTGATAACATCCATCTAACAAAAGAGGATCGTCGCAGTTGACGGTGATCAACGTGTCATCATAACTTACTCGGAACCCATCACAACCCCTATCAAGCCAGAAGCGCATGGTGTCCCAGATAGCGTCTCGAACCGTAGGGTTGTCCCAGTTCAAATCAGGTTGCTGTGTCGCATAAAGGTGCAAATAATACTCTTCCGTAGTGTTATCAAATTCCCAGGCGGAGCCTTGCATGGGTAGCATGATGAGGTTCCGCTAACGTCCAAGGACCACATTCGTGGACCGATCACTCACCCTGGAGAATGGATGCCCAGTTGTTGGGGGGCATTTGGTTACCATCGGAGTCGAATCTTGGGGGTCGCCAGAAATACCAATCACGCTTTGCGCTGTTCTTGCTCGACCGAGATTCAACAAACCACTGGTGCTGGTTAGGGTTAGAGATAGGCCCAAAAGTTACCTCCACAACGGTATCAAACTCACTTGGTCAGACGTGTGGTTCGCTACAAGATCCATTCTGGATAAGAGTCTTATGACCAAGGATCACGACAATTCGAAGAGGTAAAACGTACATGAGCTTCATGTTACGCTCATGGACGCTTGCCACAAGTTGATCCCAGTCATCCAATGTTCCGTACCGTGGATCGATTTGACGATAATCCGAACTGTGGAAAGGTCAGTTGATCCTCTGAGATATCGATGACATACAAGGATGCACGGACACATCATAGCCCATATCAACGAGTGGGCTTTGATAGATTGGGCTCAACCATAGAACATCGATGCCCAAGTCCTTCAGGTAATCCAACTTCGCACGAATGCCTTGTAGGTCCCCAAACCCATCGCCGTTTGAATCAAAGAACGAAATAGGATAGACTTGATATACGATTGCCGTCTTCCACCAAGCCCTCGCTGGCTCAGATGTGTCAACCATGAGGTTGGGGACAAGATCGATCCTAGGGCGAAGGACAACGCTCTTGGAAGAGCAAGATTTATTAGCGCCTGGTCTGATCGGTCAAGCACCACATTAAACCTACATGTCGGATTGCGCCGTTCAAGCGTCTTCTGGAGGGTTTTATGCGAGACGCTTTGTGTGTTCATAATAAACGCCCATTACGACAGGTTCCACTTCGGAATCGGGACCGAAAACCTGAGGAGGACACCGCCCCAAGGATCCTGGGACCTAGGGTTTCTATCACGGAGCGCTGAACCTTGAGCTTGAGCTCGCTCTACACGGGCCCAACACCTATGAACCAGACCTGGAGGATGTGCGCCCTCCAACGTGGCACGGTCGCGAACGTTGTACACAATCCGCTTTATCGTAGGAATGGAGTCGATGGGCTCATCGTATTG
The DNA here is from genome assembly GCA_027627245.1 of Meripilus lineatus. NCBI lineage: Eukaryota > Fungi > Basidiomycota > Agaricomycetes > Polyporales > Meripilaceae > Meripilus > Meripilus lineatus. Next base: position 7,248 of record JANAWD010000898.1, on the reverse strand, counting down.
CATCCGAAGTGATCCGCTGAGCATCGCCGTGGCGCAGTGACATAGTAGTGACATTCACAAGCGATCTAGAGGATATCCCAAGGGGTATCTTCCGGATTCCACCTGGGATAGGAGGCGAGTAACACATCCAGAAATCACTACTGGTTCTTCGAACAGATAGACATAGAAAAATTGATCGGCGACCAGGGCCTCAAGAGAAAACGGAGGTCACCTTGAAATACCGGCGATGACATTTGTCGGGGATAAGGTTGTCCAAAAGGTCCATGTGGAGGCATAATTACCGAGTGACAATTCCCAGGGCTGACACCGGAGTCTTTGCCTCGACACAACAGACGACCTGGAAAGGAGTTGGTTGAAATGAGATACCGCTGTTCGACAAGTCCAATCACCAGACCTATAAGGAACGTCCAGAAGAACCTGTATGAGGTACAAATCGTATGGAAGGCGCAACTTGGTCAAGGGTGTGGGATCCATGGTACTCTCAAGTAGCGCTGGCGTGCTGACCTCGATAGGTAGATGATTATGGGCATTTGAACAATGACACCCTGTTCGCACAAGCTACTCGTGGTGAGGTTGCCTTCTCGGCGGAATGAAAGGAGAGTAGCAAGACAGTTGTGTTCCGATGGCGCTTTCCACTATAGGACAGAGCAAGTTTCCATTGGTATTCAACCATCTTCGTCTTATCAGGGTCCTTCTATGTGCGTTTGTCGCGTTGCTTTGCGGCAGGGAAGCTCCACTTGACATCAGAGTTTCAGCTCCAAGGGTTCGTCTACGCGAGATACACGAGGCTTTTTAGGGTAGAAAGAGGACTTGCGAGCGGTTGTTCGAACCAAGGTTTGCCTGTATTACGGTATGCGTTGGAAGTTTTTTTGCAACACATACAGAATTTAGCAGCGAGGATACCCAAGGACGAAGGAGTTGCACGCTTGGTCCGCGGTCGTGGGCGCAACGAGACCCTGCACATGTTTTCAATGGCCGGAAGCGGAACTTGTGGCTGTGCCATATTTTGTGCCGTCCCCGCACGCCTAGACCGGTCGACAAGAAAGGACCAAACATCCATGATATAAGTGGCTGGCCATTGAGATGGTAATGCGACCAACCCCGACAAACGTCCTCACCTTCCTCTGCCTACACAGACATACATCCTCATCTGAACCATGTCCGTAATCTGCGAATATAGCCCTGCGTCTACAAGTCCCTCTCTTCGTGACCATTCCGTCGCGCTCTCGACGTCCCCTGGTCTCCGCCTATCTAATTCTACCAGCAACCTACGCCGTCTTCGCCCCCGGCCGATACCAAACTCCTACTGGGCTTCACAATACCTCGTAGCTTGCGAGTTCCCATACTGCCCATTGACACCAAACCAGATCGCTCGCAAGCAAACAAAGCAGAAGCTCGATGCTCTACTCCTTGCAGGGGTCCGGACCTTTATTGACCTCACTGAGCCACACGAGCTTTTTCCTTACTACCCACATCTTTCATCTCGTTGCTCGTTACTTGGCATAGACGTGAAGGAGGTCGAATACCATAATTTCCCCATACCTGATCGAAATCTCCCAAGTAGCATTGACTTTGTGAGGGAGATTCTCGACGTCCTCAAGGACAACGAGGAAAGAGGCCGAATATCCGCAGTGCATTGCAGAGGTGGGATCGGAAGAACGGGCCTTGTCGTTGGTTGCTGGCTCGTCGAGTCGGGCTTGGCTACCGACGGGGATGATGCCCTGCGGTTGATTGCCGAAGAGTGGAAGATGGTTGAGAAGTGCAAACGATTCCCGTGCAGTCCGGAGACAGGACCACAATTCGAGTTCGTTCAGAATTTCACTCGTGCATCTTCGATGCATGCACACTAATGCCGCGTGAGTGAGCCTCATTGGTTCGCAGCATGTTACATGGCCACTGACCTTACCTCAGTTAGAAGCCTTCGTCTCACCTCTCTTGGATATATCCCGCATAACTTATCTCTTGTTTTCCCCCGTCTCCATCTCCTTAATCTCGAGCTCGCAATCATCATCGCTGTCTTTCTGTTTTATGTAGAGTTGTATCACCTGTTGTATCATACTTTCCTTTATCACTTGGCAGTCCTGCATTTACTTCTTGGGGATATACTATCCTCCGGAAATTCGATTCGGTTCCATCCTACATGAGGACAAGGACTCCCGTTGTGCGGAGTCTTGGCACTGACAGGACCTCGCATGTCTGTTGGTTGGTTCTTGGAGCTCGAGATGGTATGGTACTCACTACTCTCATATTTGATCTACCAGTTGGGGCTTGAGGTGAGGACACGAGTTCGATCGAGGTGAACAGCTTTAAAGTGTTTGTGTTACAGGTGAAGGGGAGGCTTGCTGACTAATTATAACCCAACCATCAATGCACCAATGCTCTGGTTCGCTGTCAAAAACCCGTCCGGAAACCTCATTGTCTCACTAAGTACAGTACAGTTCGGCAACGTACTTACTCCACAACGACTCATATTATACAGATGGTCGTGATATGATCTGTGGAAGACCGTCTGGGACCGATACCCCATTGTCCCTGCCATGTGCCCATCACACTACAGTATGTCCATATTCACTAATCCTGATCCAGCTAAAAACGACTTCAGAACTCCTCCCCCGCCCTCATTCTCGTGCCATCTCTTCCGAAAATCTTCCAAATATTACTCCATCGTCGGACACGACGGGGTTTCGAATTCACAATAGGTACCTGATCCTAACAGTCGATATGAGGCTGGGCCTCTGACCCCTCACTTGAGGTCAAGGATTTGGTGAGCGCCCTTCAAGGTCGAGGTCAAATGCTCTTCAGACTGCTTCCCTAGGATGGAAGCAGATGGTGGCGGGTTTGGGTCGTTACCCGCACAGAGTATTCCGATCTCAGTGCGGAATGGTCACCACAGCCGTGAAACCCATCAAGCATTCCAAACAATGATCCTCGAGGGTGCGAGTTTGTATCTCGGTGATTTGACCAAGGAGGAACTTGTAGGTCTACTGAGTCTCCTATGTACTTGTCAACATTGCAAGGTACATGATATACTTCAGCTCCCTGACTTCAGCACCCCCTCGCGAAGAGACGAGAATGAGCACAGATGGACCTGGATGATAGATCGGTTCCGAGGTCGATGATGGCCATTGTATACGCCGGTGGCGGACCATGATGGGAGCCGACCGTACTAACCCTGAAGCAATTCGATATCTATATCATCATCAGCTCGCATCATGGCCGTGAGGGTCTCTCCAGTCTTCCATGCTAGCGCCTATGGTTTAGTATATAATGTCCTCACCCGGTGTCTGAGACCAATGAGGCTAGTTTAACCCCATCCCGACCCCTGGTATGTCTGCTGTGTCACCACTTCCTGCCATTCCCGACAATGTTGTCGACTTGTGAGTTTCGATATTTCATCTGTGGATTATCCAGGGTCCTCACTGAATCTTGTCCTAGCTCAGGGCCTCTGGTGAGCCGAATTCGACTCGGGATCGTATCATCTTGGCTGATGAAAGGCGTAAAATAGCTTCTAGGACACCTGTTCAATTGGGGGCTGTTTGGTGCCCTCTCCGTGCAAGTCTGTGCGTCTCCCTAGATTGACCATTCCCTCACTGCGATTCCTGATCATACGCACGCGTTTCAACGCATCTTCCAGATATATATTATCTGAGTTTTCCGAAAGATCGCCTCCTCCCGAAATACATTGTCTCCGTTGCCTACGTACTCGAGCTGTTGCAGGTAGTCCTCTCGACACGGGATGCATTCCGTACACTGGGGAGTCACTGGGGAAATATGGTGGAGCTTGACAAAGTGGGCTGGCAATGGTTCAGTGTTGTGTTCCTTGGCGTTTTCCGTAAGCCTCTCGAGTTTCCTTTATCCGAACTGCCTCTCATGATGATCTGTAGTTGGATCAATGTCTCAGTTTTTCTATGCTTGGAGAATATGGGTCTTCAGTAGCAAGATCTACGTACCCATCGTCGTCATTGTGGTGAGTACGGTATCAGGATCAGGTTTTGATGATAGCGATGAACCGAGGTTTCTGCAGCTATCACTGTTTCAGACCGTTGCGGGTCTCTATGGTGGAGTGATTACAGCGATAGGCGGAAAGTACTCTGAGTGTGAGTCTGTCGTATCTGATCCCGTTGTTCGTTTAGAGCTTAAGACGATGCTGCTAGTGCAGGAGTCGACTTACAAGCCCGCATCTGTATGTTTCTAAAACATGACCCGCTTCATTCGCTGACCATATCCTTCCATGACTCAGTAGATGTGGTTGGTGGGCACATCCGTATGCGACATCGTGATCGCCGTCAGTATGCTGTACTACATGCGCCATGCACGTACAGGCTTTCGCGCCACCACTACCTTGCTCACGAAGATTATCCGAGTGTCTATCGAAACTGGTCTCATATGTGCAACCTTTGCCCTTCTAGACCTCTCAATATTCCTCGCATATCCACATAACAATTATCACATACCTATTTGTATGTGTCTTTCCAAGATTTACTCGAATAGTCTCTTGGCTGTACGTGGTATCGCGATCATGCATATTGCGATGAAGCTGACAGTCGAGCGTGGTGTAGGTGCTCAATGCCAGGGTCCACATCACAGGAGGGAGGAACGAGTTCATAGTCCACCACGATACTTCGCTAACCGCAAGCGCAATACGCTCGTCACGAAAATCACTACGACCACTGAGTGTTCGTCTTAGCCGGAACACAATACAGATATCCCGATTCCCGCTTCAGTCAAGCTCGACGGAGAAGACCCAAAGCCATGACATGTCGTTGAGTCAGGTCAGTAAAATCTCCCGTCCTCTCCTCCGTGCCCTTGGTCCTTGGTACTTATGTACCTTACTCTAAAGTTATCCTATGATCCGAATCGGACGTGTACGAATGTTTGAAATGTTGCCTCTCTTTTCGGATCTCATCATGCCCTGTACGTTTATTCTGGTTCCTGCAGCTCGCGGGTATACCCTCTCGCTGCGGCGACATCTTTGGATTTAGGACAGTAATTATGGAGTACAAACCAGGCCTTGGTTCATTAATGCGATATATTGTGGATAAGACGCTTTGATTGCTTCACGACCGTGTTGGTGCCTGTTAGCTTGGCGTATTCACGATACTTGCCTGATTGAGCACCGAAACTGATCAGACTAATTGACGTCACCGAGATCTGCCCTGTTTGGTGGCTGACAAGCAGTTCATCGTTCACCTTGTTAGTCTCGCAGCACGTCCTTGAATGTGCTGGAATGATTCCTGTTCACACTCTCATATACCGTAATGTAAATCCAATATTCTGTGCGAAACTTGTCCTGGGGAGCGTTCTTACTATCTTGGGATGCGGATTTTCGTGGAGGACTTTGACCCCTTGACAACCGCTGGCTGTCCTATCTTTCGGCTGGCTGTGATTCCAGATGAGGCTGTTGACTTTGAGTTCAGACCACCACGTCAAGTATCTTCTTCCATGTCCTCCTCCAAAGGGTGCATGTCAGCACCTCTCGAGGCTGACTGAAGATGCGCATCTATAACTCGCCCAAACCGACATTCTTTTAATCACACCACTCGTTTCCTTCACACCTCCACCACCATGTCGAGAGCACCCAAAGCTACTCGTAAACCATTTACACCCGTCATGCGCCGCTTTCTGTCTGACGTTTTCAAGCCTTCGCTTGGAAAGCGCGCTCGTACCGAAGTTCCTGCTTCCTCTTCCCCCAGATCCACCTCGGAGAAACGACTTCCCAATTGTGTCGCCCTTCAGAACGAGGACCAAGAGGAAGATGCAGTCATCATCACCGCACTCAATACTGTTCCCTTCTGCTGTCACGCCGACCTACTATCGATGTCTCGGATCGAACTCATCCACGTAGCCGAGGCGCTGAATGCAAAACTACCTCATGCTCTTCAAATCGACACTTCCCCAGATCGCACGGACATATTCATCCGCAACTCGATCGAACTCCTTGTAGGCATTAGAACTGTGCCTCCTGCTCCCCGAGCAAACCGCTCTCTCACATCCAACCACTCCTTCTCGCGAGATGTCTCTCCCCGACATGTCGTCATTCCCATGAGCCCAAGTTCCCCGCTCGCCTCCCGAAGTAGAGTCGACACTTCCAGCATCAGCCCAAAACTCCCATCTCTCCTCGAAGAAGACGAAGAACTGTCCCCAGATGACGAGGGCAGGCCTTCCAAGCGGAGGAGACCATCCCTGGAAGACGACACTCTATCCTTTTCGACGAGATGCAAATCGCCCAATCTTCTCCCATCCGCTTAGGCCGTTCCTTCTCTCACCACCACCCATTCACATTCGATCCCTCCAGTATCGCATCCACCAGTCTCTTCCGTTCTCAAAGCCAGAAACTCCCCGCTCGGAAAATGGTAGGAGCCCATCGAAACGTAACGATCACCCGCGGTCGTTCAGGGAAATACAAGAACCGTTTGAGACCTCAAAGTGCCGTCCTTGCTACTTCTACTCCCAAACGCCGCGTTGTGCTTCATAATCCTAATGGGTCTTTTACGGTCGAGAGCATCAATTTGACATTACCTTCTACCGTGGAAGATGTCGCTACCTCAACCCCGAAAGGCCCGAAGGGAGCAACAACAATGACAAGGATGGGTGGTGGTGCCAGTGGTGACATCGATGTCGGTGAAGGCACTCTCGGGTTGGACAGGTTGAACATGAGCTCCGAGGATTCTCTTTCCGATATGGACATTAGCTTTGACTGATCATCGCGAGCATTTGTTTATTCTCGGACATTGCACGGACACACCTAGCCTCATCCATCCCATCCATCCTTTTACCCGATGTTGTTCTTGTTCTTCCTTTGCATTTGCATTTCTTGTCCTCAGTCTTGACAGTTTGTTTCTCTTTATTACCCTTCGTTTCACATCGAATATCACATTCCGTTCGTATATTTCCATCTACCGCATCCAATCATAATTCGTTTCGCACCACACACAGAAATACACACAACCTCTGTATCCATCGTAGTTCATGATATCAGAAGAGACAGTGTCAATCCTTGGGGGGCTCGAGAGCATAATATTACAATACTTGAGACGACTATACTTCTAATCAAGAGACCGGGGTTGAAAAAAAAAGAAAGAAAAAGAAAAAAAAAAGGAAGGCAAGAAATNCGGATGAAATAAAGAAAGCAATCGGCTTCAGAATGGTGATAGCAGGATTCGTCAACAGAAATGGGGGGATGGGGGTCAAAATTCGTGAAACACAGTATGCCAGACAGTGTGGGTCGGGTGGGTGGGGTTATCGGCC
>JANAWD010000897.1:0-13179 GCA_027627245.1 Meripilus lineatus | reverse complement strand
TATGGTCGCGTTCGTTCGTGTCGACCCCTCTGTGGGCTTACCCTGCAAAGGCCGCTGCAACGAAGGCGACGGCGAAGAAGCCTGCAGCAAAGACGACAGCTGCAAAGAAACCCGCTGCGAAGAAACCAGCAGCAAAGACCGCGACCGCGAAAGTGTCTAGAATTGCTGCGAAGAAGCCCGCTACAAAGCGCGTCGCCAAGAAAGCGGTCAAGCCAACGGGTCGGTCCATTCTCCTCCCAGTCTCCCTGCTGTGTTTTGACATGTAACATATCACCGTTCGTTCCACATAGTCAAGAGAGTCCCAAAGGCGGACCGCCCTCCCAAGAGACCCGCTGCTGCATACTTGAGCTTCTTTATTGACTACTCGAAGTTGCACGGTGCAAGCGTCGCCGCTGCTACCCCAAATGAGAGGGTTACAATCCTTGCCAAAATGGGAGGGAAAGCATGGAAGGAGCTCTCAGAGAGTCAGCAAGCCGTACGTCTTCTCGTCTTTTCTACGCCATCACTCACACGGGGAACTCATTCATTATCTGCGGATTAGCCCTATCACGCTAAATTCAAGCAAGACATGGAGGAATATCGCAAGGCGCAGAAAGAGTACTACGAGAAGGTCGATGAATCAACAATCAGGGCTATCAACAAGGAAAAGTCCAAGCAGGGTAAAAGGAAGATCCCCACACGAAATCGCGTATTGGGTCTTCCAGGGAAAGTCCTCACACCCTTCATACGGTATGTCCCTCTTTTATTGTGCTTTATTCCCGTTACTGATCCATGACTTTTTCATGCGATAGCTTCTCTATGGAGTATAGAAAGACACACCCAACCATCACCAGAGAAGATATGATCAACGTTGCAAAGGCTGCAGGAGAAGCATGGCACAAGCTTACCCCCGAGCAGAAGGCTGTAAGTCCAGTCTTCTCTGGTGGTTAGCTTATCTCTAATTCGCTTTGACATCTTTAACAGGAATATTCGAGACCGAAGGCGTAATCTTATATCTTCCTCGATTTCAGCTCCTACTTCTGTGGTGTCCCGGGGTCAAGAAAGAACAAGTCAACGAACCAACTTAAAGATCCGTCCTCTCTGATATTCTGAACGGCTTACGTCTGTCTCCTCAATTTTATTCCTCGTAATTAGTATCCTTAGTTTGCTTCCCTTCGTAAACTTTCCTACCCCTTTCGTGCAATACCCCTGTTGCCTCCTTGGCTGGGTTTTTCTCGAATTCTCCTCAGGCTCTAAAGGATTCTCGTACGGTCAGACGCACAAAAAAAATATAAATACATAGTTGAATGATGACAGTTACGATTTATTCGATATCGATATCAAAGCCAGAATGTCTTCTCGTCGTTTTTAGCGTTTGCTTTTTTCCAAATTTCAGAATGTCTTCTTTGTTTTCCCGCGAAACCTCGCTCGCTCCGTTTTGACTGCTCCCCGCCTTGCAAGCTCACTGCGTATGACAGCGTGTCGTGTCGTGTCGTCTAATGTCTGTCGCGTACTCGGGCTTGAATGGTATTTCCCCCTCACTTCGACTTCTTCAGATCCTCTCACGATGTTATTCGACATTGATACGCACACGACCTGGACACGATCCCACCTCGTCATGGATACATATAAAAAAAAACACGCACAAAAGCGCATATATTTATTGTCCAGTGCAGTGTCCATGTCCATTCGTTCAGAAATTCATTAGGGCCATAAATCGAGAGAAAAAGATGAATCCAAAAACATATGGGGACACAGACTATCACAGACAAACGAAGCCGACGAGGTATCAAGTTAAAAAAAAAGAAAACCGAGACGAAAGAAAGAAGAGAGAAAAGAAATCGGACGTGTAAGGAGTGACATGGGTGGGTAGTGGGGGTTTAATGATAATAGGGTATATGGTAGGGTACTATAGTATCAAAAAAGAATTGCAAACTTGGAATAAAGAAAAGTTCAAATAAGAGGCAAAGAGAGCCTAGAAGAACGACGGTGGTGGATTGAATATATCGACGAAGGGGGGACAAGGAGAACTAGTACTACTAGGATACGGACGGTGAGCAAACCAGGGTCAACGTTCGAACATCTTCGACGCATAGCGCATCCGTTCACGAATAAAGAAAATAAAAGTCAACAAAAGGACCGCAAAATAATAGTGGGAAAGAAGACATGAAAGGAAGGCAAGACAAAGTTCGAGGGGTGTAACTACTAGAGAAGGGAAAGAAATAGTTGAAATAGCAAGGATGATAATAGGAGTAGCTAACGATAGACTGACTGACTGACTCGCGCATCAAACTCAACAGATATACCTACCCAACTCGCAAAAACCTACACCAACCAACTTGTCCTTCTCAAAAAGAGAGAACAGAAAACATTCAGACTTTCTCCTCTCCATCTTATCCCCCCTCGTACTTGCTCTCGCCCCTGCGTTCCTATTCCGCCGGTCCACAAGCAAAAAGTCAATCACCAGCGCGCCCTCGAAAACATCTACGTCGACGTCCAGCCTCATAGATGGTGTCCAGGAACAGCCCAGAACAGCAGCGTAAGAGCAGTGACACATGCAGCAACCAGCACGCTAACCCAAATCGCTCGTCCCAGCAGCAGTTTCTTGACATACGGTTCTCGAATGGTGAGTGTTCGGAAGGGTGTCGACTCGGATTGGCTCATGAAGACGAGGATAGGATCAAGCTCGTATTGATGGGAAATGAGGAAGAGAACGGCAATGGTGAATGGGATAAAGAGCTAGATACCACATTGGGGAATCATTATAATCAGTAACGTTGCGACATTGCAAATACCCAAAAGAGTGTGTGGACAACCAACGAAAAGCGGCGTGGACGTGAGATGGGAATAACAGGGAGAAGTGCGGGGTGAGAGTGGAAAGGGGTGAAAAAGGAAGACTCACGAAGAAACGTTTGGATTTCGGATGGACATCTAGGAAAATCAAAGAAAATCCTACTGCCAATCCTATCCAGAGTACGATCAATCCTACGATCAACCTCACGAGTGCAGACACCGGCGTCAAGTTCCCGAATGCCTTCGCTCGCAAGAATCGAGGGAAGGCATCTTGCTCCATTGCTCGGAAACAGTATTCCTTCTGTGCATGGAACATGTCAGGAATCTGAGCCAGCGAACTCATCTCGGTCTGGGTCTTGGGTTCATGAGTGCTGCTCAAAGGGAAGGTATGGATGCGCAGGGCAGGAGGAAGGTAGATCTCATGGTTCTCGTCCGAGTTCACGGTGTTTGCGGCGGGTGAAAGGTATCGGAAGAAAATCCGCTCTGCCGAAGCGATGAGGTCTAGTCTTGAGATCGCGGAGGTACGAGGGATGATAGTGGGTGCGCGAGAGGCACGTCGATGGTTGAAAAGAGTGGGGGTACGTCCTGAAAGGGAGAAAGGGGTAGTGGAACGTGGGGGTTCAGTCGCAACAGCCGTTCCAGGTGAGGTAGAAGCAATCCTCGGGCTCGGACTCCGTGCAGCAGCAGCCTTCTCATCTCCACCAGCAGACAAGGAAAGGTTGTGATCTCCAGACGTCAGACCTTCTGCTGTACTGACCGTGCTGCGCTTGGTGCCTGTTTGAGGGTTGAGCCCTACAACAGTGCCGTAGATTGACCCTCGGCGGCGGGCAAATTCCCAGTATTCTGGCCAGTCTTCGCGAATGGTTCGTCCTGATTTACGAACATCTTTGAAGTAGGCTCTGCAGAGGTTTTCGTGCTGTTGGACGTCTAGCCAGAAATCGAGAATGTCTTCTGCGCCTTCGCGCTGGAGGAATAAACTGTGTTTTGGGTTAAAGTTGACGATCGTTCCATCATAGAAGGGTTTGCAACGAGTGAATAGAATCCGTAGGATCGATGATAGGAGTTGTAGGGTGTATGTGGTGTTGTGTGTTGTGCAAGGTGTGCGTGAGGGTGGAAGGAAGCAAGGTCAGCATGTAGTGAGGCAGACAAGAGATAGAAATGGACGGACTAAAACATGAATAGGTCTACGGGTGGGCGTGTTCGTCGAGCGAGAACTTCGGTGAAAGTGGGCAGCCTGTTGTCGCGGGTGTTTGCCCAGTCATCTTGTCGGTTTGTGTCGTCGTCCATTGCTGTCGGCCACAGTGGACTCTAGCGTGTGGTCACCGTCGTCAACAACGAGCGTGGTGAACAAATATTTGGTCCCTTCGTGGCACATCTCAATCAGGGCATTCCCACGCTTTCAATTTGATTGTGATGATGGTTACAACACTTTGTTATTAGGATTTGTATACTGTCAGCTTCCAGCTTCGGAGCGATTTGGACAACGACCACGATCAACTCTCCACAATGTCCTTCGTCAAAGCACTCTCCCCAGCTATCCGCGAAATTAGAATTCTCTGCTGCCAGACAGGGGCCGCCTCTGCCGGCACACGGTATGTTCCTCATCTGATCCGCGGAACAATTCCAGTGCTCACGTCCTGTCCTCCCTCACGCAGGCAGTTCATCACGAACACATATCCCATGCTGAAGCTCTATAACCCTGATCTCCCAATCTTGATTCGAGAGGCACAGGGTACACCAGCGAGAATATTTGCGAGGTTTGGTGAGCACGGGAAAGTCTGCTTTTTTCGCAGTGTTGCTCATGAATCCCTTCACGTTTTAGAGCGGGGCGTGGAGAAGCACGTTGACCTAGAGAATCTCTCATCCGCAGATGTTGCCAATAAGGTCTCACAACTACTTACCGTATCATGACATGCCCCTCTCCGTTCGTTTGGGTATTGGCCTCATAGCATGGCCGTGTAACGCATTGCACTTTTCAAAACTCTCTTCACGTTTCGATCGTTGAGCTTCTCCCGCTATCAACAAATCTCCGGTCTCTCCGTCGGTGCATCATACCCGCAGCTCAAAAGCGTCGATTGCCAGTGTTTCATCTGTCCGCAGATAATGATGTTTCTTCGAACTTGCTGAACTCCCGAGATCGTGGCGGGCAGCGTGTGCGATGCCCTCTACCGGTCCTCATGATCTCGTGTCTCCGTGTCGGTAGAAGGATGCTCATGCTACACTGAGAAGGGCCTGGGTTATTGAATGGGGGGAAAGTGTTTGCCAATGACGTCCAGTTCATTTGTTGCTCAACGAGCGCTTGCACGGATCGTTCCAGATTCAGCCCACTGCAACATCATTCTCTCTGGACCTGTACATGGGCACTCGCATTCTGTATACTGCATTAAATAATGAAAACGTACCGAGTCTGCGTCTGAGCCTTGCATTGCGTGAATTCGGAGAAATGTCTTGTCTGTGGTCGCCCGGTTCGGTCCGGAAATACTGAGCGCTTTGAGCGCTGGAATTGAAAGATTGCAAAGTTGCAGACGACCTCCATGTGTTCCTAAGCCTCAACCTGAATCGAGTGTTATATCTTCGTTTGAAGATTGCAATCATATGAATTCTATTCCACGAGTCCTTCAAACGAAATGTCTTCTCAGTCTGACCCAGAATGGGATGATCCCGAGGACGAAGAATACAGCGGGACACCACAGGTCCGCGTCAGACTTTCCTGGTCTCTTCCTTCCTTGAGTGAACACTGTCACTGAGACCACTGTTTATAGCGCAGGCGCAGTAAGCTAAGGCGATTGACTCGGTCGAGGAACGATAGAGAACACTCTGTGGTCTCAACTGCTGCCTCGTCCGAATCTGCACCTGGCGGAACCGATCTGTTCACCTTTGACTCGCTGATCGCCGCTTTAGATGATATGGGTGAAGAAGAAGCGTTCGATGTTTTTGTGGAACCTCTCATAGACGAATATTCTCGTGCTATTCTTGACGCACAAGATGGTCTTGCTTGTGATACCACCATGTATGCATTCTGTAGAGTTTTGCGGTTTATGTATCGTGCTCACATCCTTCTCCTTATAGGAATATGCGGGTCGCACCCATATCTAGAATGCAGGCTCGAAGAATCTTGGATGACATTGCAAGTGGAACGAACTCACAGAACCCCACTGCAAACCTCATCGCCCGAAGATTAAAAACAAATCGTGTATGGACAACATCAACTCGTTCTACCAATACTGATGCCCGAATCCTCAATAGAACCCTTTGCGGGCATCACTCTTGTGCCAGCACAAACCCTACATATCGATAGGACCCACTGATCCCGTTCCATCTGTCCGAAACGGCGTGGCGGTTAATCCACAAGTACTAGAAGGTCTCTACGATATCCAAACCACACCATATGCGAATTCCTTCCTCTCCCGCCTGCAAGGATTTCAGCCCAACCGAAGCCCAGGTGTACTACATAGTGATTGGGAGTCCCAAGCTCCTTGGATGGACCTTATGCAAGACATACGAGAACACTACACCCTAATGCAGTGAGTTTATGACGTTTGTACGCTTGCAGTGGACTGATTGTTGGCGAAAGCCCAGACCGTGAAGTTTCCGCAGAATATGATGCACCCATCGATTATTCGACGCTCCGACAGGAGCATCTCCCTCAAACTCACGACCTCCTTCATCGTATCTTCTGGGAAGGCATCAATGGTATGTCATCACTCAGAACGCCTCCAACACGAAATATGAGCCCTGTCAACTCTGATCTCACGCAGTATCGGACTCGCTCGAATACTCCCCCGAAAAGTGTACAGTAATCGCGACGTATAAACATCTCGTCGTTGGAGTCGCCCTGTTGAGCTCTCCGCAAGAAACCTATATCACGTATTTGGCGTCAGACCCGGCTGGGAAAACGCGCAAATTGCGACGTAGGTTCCAATGAAGTATTTCTATTGGGATCCACTGGATCAACACTGATATTTTTACAGAAAAATGTTATACCATCTCATCATGCTGAATCCTCACAAAGACATCACTTTACACGTCTCTATCAACAACCCTGCAGTGGTACGTTCTAACATATTGACCGTCAGAGAATAGGTCTGCTAACGTGTCTGGTTGAAGCTGTTGTATAATCGCTTTGGGTTCAAAGCGGAAGAGTTCATTGTGGGATTCTATGAAGACTACCTCGATACACAATCTAGGGCCTCCAAAAACGCCTTCCGTCTCCGGCTGCGCCAGTCGTAGCGTCCTTCCAAGAGGAAAAAAACAAAACAGGTACTGATGCATTCAATGGCGATTCTTGGTACCTCTAATATTACTAGCATTCACAAAACGGAACGAAAGGAGATGGACACACGTCCTTATCGACGTTGTTGAGGTACAGACGAAGGGAGTGGAAGGGTTATAGTATTCAGCGTAGACGGTTATAGTGGTCACGAGGACGTTACTTTATCGATGACCATCATGTTCTAGTAGTCTAATGCCCACCAACTCCGAAGTCAATGGTGAAGCAATTCGGTTCATCAGAGGTAGACGGTTATAGCCATCGGACGAAATGAGGGTTATTCACATTTTATCCAATACCTATAACCCTGACCGGTATGTAACAAGGGGATATCCTTATTTATAAATCTGCAGTGGTAGGTTGGAATATCCCAAAGGGTGATAAATGCATCCTTTGACATGTCTCACTCGAATACACTGACCTCAAACATGGACTCTCGCCTCAATGAAACTAAATCTGGTCTGAGTAACGAGAGCGTAGTAGCGTACGCCTCTCTCTTGACTTTCCCCGATAAAATGGTCCTCGGAGACGGTCATCGAGCCCGGACTCTGGATACACCGCCGGTAACATCTTCGAGACCAAGTGCCCTAGTAGATGTGTGAAATACACTACTAGTGATATTGGTACAGCACTTACCATAGAGTCCTCTTCATTACTAGTCCTTCTCCCCTCTTATTCCTCTTACACACGCTTGAAAAACCCTCAGACTGGGGGATAGATGTCCGTCTCGGGTCGCGTCACAGCGTGGAGTCCGTTGGGCATGGTAGGTTTCGAGATGCTAAGTGGACGTAATTCGACCCTCTGATATTCCACAGAGTACTCGTTCCCATGGTTATAGCTTCGGGTCCATCCCATTGAGCGCACTCCAAAAAGGTCGCTGTGATGACTGAATTTCAAAATGGCAAGATGTTGTGGAGTCAGAATATGGTCAGAATCTGTGTATGAGAGCTAAGAATTGTCAGGCCAGATGGGTAGGTGATACAGAGCCAAAGCAAAGTCGACCGAGTGCCGTCAGTGGCAAACCACCGTCGACCCTCCGCATAAAGCAATTAAACGCCTACGCTAACGATTTCAAGTTCGGTCAACAGGCACAGCTCCTGATCCAACGAAGAGCACTGCACGAGATCTGTTATCCCATAGTAAGCTGATTATTATTCTCTCGTGGCAAATGTCAACCTTGTTCAGGGTCCCATTCATCCGCATTGCTGCAAGGCGCCATGCGGAATTCTCCAATACAAACCCCTCTCACGCACGGAATCTCAGATTACAGGCCGGGTTTCGCAATTGGCACGAGAAAATCATACTTAAAGGTCAAACGTACACAGGGAACAGGTTGGTGGGAGGTATCTGTATAATGTGGTATCTATCTAGCATGGTATACAATGTAAGAGACGACAGACCAAGCAAAACCCAGGTGGCATGCCGACGAGGGAGCAGAAAGGAGTAGGAAAACAGAGAGACTTTCGTAGCCTCATACAGTCCATCAGGATATGTACGGATACATCAGTTATCGAGATCAAGCAAGATATTACTACAAAGGTAACGCGGGCATTTCAAAGAGACAAAAAAAAACCATGTGCTGATTCTCTCCACGACTTGAGAGCACGTAGGTTCGGGGAACTCTTCTGTGTGCTGATGGTCTAGACGCGATGCGGTGTCAGTAATTGTACCCTGCTTCACGCGGAATCGTGATGGAAACTTACCACGTCTTCATAAACTCGCCTTGTTACGGTCCGTGGAAGGAATCAATGTGACACTGTGTCCAGTTATTGGGTGGGCAAGGGGCGAAGGACCAGTGGGACCTTGGCGTCCCACCTGGGCGTTCTGCATGAGAACAGAATCAGTAATGAACTCACACCCGTCAAGATCAGAGAACTTACCATGGGAGAAAACACTCCTGTGTCCCCTGCCCTGACATCGGTATCCATCCTGACGGCACCGTAAGTATTCTCTCGAACGGGTGGTGTCCAGTACGTTGGGTTGTGGGTGCTGTATGAGAAGTTTGGTATGAAAGTCATCCGAGCTTGTGGGACATGTGGAGGAGCTGGGAAACGACGGGGTCCGATCGAAGGAGGCGGGGATGGATAAGGTACAAATGGAGGTGGCAACACCGGAGTATGGACTGATGTAGAAATGAAGGGAGGAGGGGGTAATCCTTGTCGGGGGACGAATGCGATAGGACTCGTAGTGCTGACAGCCGGTTGGCCTTGAGGACCTGGAGTGAATTTCGCTACACTTGCACGGAGTTGAGTCGCCCTGATTTGGGGCTGACGTGGTGTGAACGAAGGAACGTCGGGACGAAGTGGGGGAGATTCGACCACCGAAGGAGGAACGAATGGAGGTGCACTGGGACGAAGCCGGGGTGTATCGACAGAAGGCTGGCCAAGACTTGGAGTGAATGTCGGCGCAGTCGCTTGAAGTTGAGGACCAGGAGTTGCGACAGGAGCCTGCGCTGGATTGCCGAGATTGATTTGTGGGATATCGTAGACAGGAACGGTGTCGGAAGGTGGTGCATCGTCAATGTCCAAAGGGGCGGTGGTAGTAACCTCGAGAGTATGAGGGGTAGCGAGTCGACTCTCGAGTTCGAGGATGTGGGCCTTGAGCTGGCTAATCTCATCTCGAGACTCTTCGATGACTCCATCCTTGTCTTCGTTAAGGGCGCAGAGATCCTCAGACCGACCAAATGCTTTCTTGAGTTGGATGTTAAGCTCAGCGACCTTGTTGTCCGAAGCCTCGAGACGAATTCGGGTGATCTCCAGTTCCTTGTCCTTGTCCCCAAGACCGTTTGTGAGTTCCTCTACTTTGCTCTCCAAGACTGCTTCCCTTGCAAGTCCCTCCTTCTGCTGCTGCTCTGCACTGCGAGCAGCCAAGATCGATGCCACGATAGTGTTCTGTATCGTCGAGTCCTTCGCATTAGCCTCGGTAATAAGTCTGCTGATGATGTTTTCCAACTCGTTGACTTTAGAGTGTGCGACGTCGAGTTCAGCGTCCTTGATCTTGATGTCGTTCTCGAGCGAATGAATTCGAACTCCCAATTCCGCCTCGTTGGCTCGTGCCACCTCCCTGAATTCTCCGAAACTATCCCGTACGGCCTGTAACTCTGCAAGTCCCGCCTCCCTCTGATCCCTCCTACTCCTATCCATCTCGAGAAGAGTAACGATGGTACTTTGAATGGTCGCGTCTTGTGCATTAACTTCAGTGATAAGATCGCTGATCCTGTTGTCCGATTCTGCGAGCGCGGCATCTTTGATTTGGACTTCGTTTTCGAGCGTAGCGATGCGACCTTCCAATGAGACCTCTTTCACTTGAGCCTCCTCCTTGAATGCTCCAAAGTCATCTCGCAAGCCCTGTAGCTCCCCCTCTGCGTCCCCAAGCCTCTCCTTCAGATCATCTGATTCCTGCTTCCATTCGTTCCGAGTCTCCTCCAACTCCGTCTGCATCCCCCCGAGCTCGTTCTGAAGCCCTGAAATCTCGCCATCCCTGACCTCAATGTCAGCCCTCGCCTGCTCCCCTTCGTCCACAACTTGCTTCTGCAACCTTGAAATCTCCTCGTCTTTCTGCAGAAGCTCGATTACTTGCTCGCACACGAACTCTTCGATGTCGATGAGCTGACCCTCGGCAGCTTCGAGTTTGGACTTGACATCGACGAGTTCGGCATCAGTGTTCCCGAGGGAAGTAGTGAGGTCGGTGCACTGGTTTGTGAGTTCTGCTTCAATGGCTTCGTGGTCCGCCCTAGCCTGTGCAAACTCCTCGCACTGCTTAACGATAGTGCCTCGAGCAATGGCGAGATCATCCTCGGCGTCCTTGAGGGTAGATTCCAAGTGAGAAATCTTCTCCTTCGCCTGCACAAGTTCGTATTCCTTCTCCTCCAGCACCCACTTCAGGCCTGCGATCTCAGCTCCCAATGCCTCGTTCGCATCCCTCAATTCCTTCGCCTTGTCCTGCTCGACCTGGAGTTTCTCCTTGGTGTCCTTGAGTTCTGCCTGAACACCGGCGAGTCTGGCGGATTCCTCCCCAAGAGCCTTCTCTACCTGCTCCTTGTCATCCTTCATCCAGATCAACCGTCCCTTCATCCCAGCAATCTCCAAAGCATGAGCTTTGCGAACAGCATCGAGCTCCCGGCATTCGTCGCGGAGTGCAGTGAGAAGCTCTGTCTCGACAGCATACATCATGTCCTTGTGGTTCCTCAACACCTCAACATCGGCCTCTTTGTCAATAACTTCGGCCTCGAGAGCAGTGATGTTGGTACGCGCATCTCCCAACTCTTTCTCGAGGTCTTCAATTCGAAGCTTGTAAGCGCCTGCGTTCTTGGTCTGTTCGCCGAGCTGGGATTCGAGCGAAATGCATTGAGTACGTGAGGAATCGAGTTGTCCTTTGAGGGTGCAGATACGAGCGTGTTTATGAGCGAGTACGATGCGGCCTTGTTCGATTTGGGTCTCGAGAGAGGCGATTTTCTCGTCCGCAGCGACGTTGTCTTCGAGAAGCTCGAGGTTCATGCGAGAAATGCGCTGTGATTCGATGCTGAGAGGGACAGGCTCGGGGGGTGGCGACCGGATGCGAGGGAAGCCTAGGTATCCAAACAACGGTATAAGCTGAACAGAATCGAGTCAAAAGAGTTAGGCATACCTCGACTTTGTCCTTGAATGGCATAAAGCCTGTGCCTTGGATCTTCTTAAGGAACGTGGTATCCAAATGGGTGGACATTGTGAGGGCTTGAGATAATCAAGTGATTGTCTTAAAGAGCAGGTGGGTGGAGGACGTCGTGGTCGGCGACACGAACACTGGCGAGGAGTGAACGGCGGCGAGGAGGGGCTTACTTTGAGGTCGACCAAGGCTGACAAACCGAAATTGGAAGTACCTGGTTCAGAATGTAACTGGGGCCAGACCGAAATCCAAATCCACCGACGGTGTATTTCATGGGCGACCGAATTATCATTTGTGCGATCCTCGAGCTATATGAGTTGAGATTTTGATGGACGTGGTGTAGACAGAAGTCGTGAAATACGTTGGCGCCTGGGAAATGATTGGGTTGGCGGTGGCCGCTGGCGTCTTGAACTAAAACTTCGCCTTGCATTCGTTACTGAAGTTCCACAGAAAACCCAATGGCAAGAGTAATGCGAAGTCACGCTTACGCATCTGCTGGGACAGTACAGGACGGAACTCGAGTCTACGAGTATGGCACTCGAAGATTGTTCTGAAGACAAAGTAAGCTAATTCCGAATCTGGGCCATGCCCACCTCTATGCACTCACTCCTCAGGAGGAAATCTTTTTTCAGTATCCATACATCGACTAGTTGAGGCTGTCGATCGGACATCATGTTCCGTTAAATAGCCTGAGGAAGCAGGAACGTGACACTGTCATCCTCGGTCTACGATGTCAGGGTGATTGTTGACCTCGCGTCCCCAGAGCACACCGCCTCCGTCATTTGGGCCAGAAGTCCATCGGCCTCATATGTACAGCTGCGATGGGTTAAAACTCAATGCAGAACCTCGTAAGCCGACAGATATACTTCCATTCAAGAACTTCGTGAAGCTGTAGGCTACTTGCGCCTTCTCTACAATCCTGTCGTCCGGGGTACTCGATGTGTGGATAGACGTCAAGTGTTCCTCGCTCCCTGCTTGAGTACTGCCGACGTCAAGCCCACCCGCCACTCACCTCTTGAGCCCGAGGCCACCGATTGTATCAATGAAATGTACGTTGAAGATGACCTTGTTGGACTTCGTGCAGACAGCTTCTAGAGATCCCGTGCCATTAGGTGGTTGACGTCGCTTGTATCTCAGGCGGACCGGCTCCGAGAAGGTGCAGACAGCCAAGGGCAAGTTGGCGATGAGTTGGTACAAGATGCAGCCGCTCTGCTCGCAGTCTGTGCAGGCACGGCCTCTGCGGGGAAGGTCGTACTACTTCAGGGACTACTTCGGCCGAATCCTCGAGGTCCAGACAGTTGACGCTCCTCTTGAAAACCAAGATTTTACGTAGCGTTGGTGCACAAACTTGGGGAAGTGCATATCTTCTTTCCGAGATGATTGTGCAATCCCCCCTTGCTTTTCGGGTTAGATCGCACACCGGATCCGAATCTTGGAACTGGGAGCTGGCACGGGTCTCGTGAGCCTGACTCTTGCAACTGTTCTTCGAGAGC
>JANAWD010000896.1:0-13191 GCA_027627245.1 Meripilus lineatus | reverse complement strand
GCGCGCTGGCCTGCGGCCGACGTGGTGCCCGAGGTGACGACTTGTGTATACTATTGATGCCATTGTGTGGTGCAATATGGTCCGAGGACGTGTTCGTGTCATACGTGTTCCGCCGAGTCGAAAGCGCATCGGAGGATGTGGGTTTTGGATGTGCAACGTCATAGGAGATAGCTCTGGCCCAAAAGGGAATTTGACTGGTTTACGAGGCATGTTGGCTTGCAGCCGCGTAGCCGATGAGCCGATCTGTGAGCGGCGAGTGATAAATGCACGCCGACCCAGCCGGGATCTCTCACGCTAAATGCACGAATCTCGCTTACGGGATGTCGGAGTGACGCCGCGTGAACTTGAGTCACTTTGTCGGAGGCAAGTTTTCCTTTGGGGGATGTGACCGCGATGTGACGGATTATCGGGCTGCGGTCGAATCATTTCGGTGTACAGTCATCCAATCAAGCCACTGCCTCCCAGAGGCTGCGCGACAGTCAAATCTGAGATCCACTGACATACTTCCTCGATTGTCCTGCCGAGCCACACCGTGTCGCCTCATTAAACCGCTCTCCCTATATTATGTCGCCTTGTCTCGAAGAAACCGCCTCAGACACCTCCTCCCCAACTGCGCTTCTCCCCTCCCGCCACTCAAGAGGGTCCATCCCATCCCCTTCGTCTACAAACTTCTAGTACTCGCAACCAACCAACCGCACACACAGCCATGGTTGCCTCCCAACAGTCCCGCTCTCCTGTGCACCAAGCCAGTCTCATCGACCCTTCACTACACTCAAGTGCAATCATGGAAATGCTAGAGATCGAGATGTCCCGTCCTCTTATTGGTATGTCTAATCCTTACTTTTACTCAAACTTGCCCCTGACATCACATCTAATCTTTTCTAGAATACGTTGTTGACTGTGTAGTGGAGACAGTCGACTATGCTATGGGACGCCCCTCATCTTCATCTCGTGGCCGTTCATTCTCGCGGCAAAACGAGCACATCAAGTTCACAAAGTTTGTAGCGGATGTCCTCCGAAAGGCGGAGGTCAAGGTTCCCGCACTTCTTGTAACCCTAGTCTACATCGACAGGGCGAAGCCACACCTCCAGATTGCCCTAGAGCAATGGGCATGCGAACGTGTATTCCTCGGAGCGCTGATACTCGCCAACAAGGTGTGTTCTCTTCTTCTTTCATTTGCGAGATCTTCGGCTAATCACTCCCTTTCAGTATCTCAATGACTCCACACTAAAGAACATCCACTGGGCTCTTTGCACTGGCGTCTTTGGCAAGCGCGATATTGGGAGGATAGAGCGAGAGTTCCTCGATGTGCTTGATTTCCAACTCGGTATCACTGAGGACGATATCCTTGCGCACCACGCTGCAATCATTTCCATTACTCGCCCTCATCTCCGCATCACAATCTCCGAGGCTCCCTCAGTCCGCTCGCCACTCCCACTCAATACGCCTCCTGCTTCGCCAAAGTCGCGCTGGAGTTCAGACTCAAGCGACTTGGATACGCTATCATCTGTGGAATCCGGTTCCCCTCCACACACACCGGCTCATCCGGCTATGGATGTCGACACGGCTTCAGTTGTTCCCGCACCATCGAAACACACTTCGGAATACCTCGCGGTATCTTCGAATTCAGTTCCCTCACCATCGAAACCCGCAAAGGAATCAAATCCTAGACGGCTATCCAACGCATTCCAGCTTTTACGCGCTTTCCCTCTTCCTCAGTTCCATTCTCGCCAATCTTCGTCTGCGGCCACTTCATCTTCGACCTTGGCCTCGTCCACGTTGTCTTCGGATATGTCCTTATCGATACCCTCTACCGGCTGCAAGCCAGTTGTGTCAACGCATGTAGCTCCCAGGGCTGCATCGTTGCTGATCTGAGAAGTGTCTCCTCTTTCCTTTCGTTTTCATCTATCCTCCTTCGGACTCCCCATTATTATTATTTCGATCCCCCTCAACAAAAGCACTCTCCTTAATCGTACTATATGCTATAACATTCTCTCCTGATCTATATCTCCTATCGCCCCCATCCTTTGCAAAGTAGACTATCATCTCACTCGCATTTTTCTCCTATCCTCGTCGCATCTGTTACTCACTAATCTCATTCGTTCAAGCAATCTGTTTTGTCATTTCATCTGGTCGTCTCTGTAGTTGTACTGTGGTCATTAGTTACCCGTAGCAATCGCAATCGTACACAAAAAATTTGAAGACCCAAAACACCTCATCTTGTCTGACTTGCGGATTTGTGGAGCTGTCTACCTGAATCAGCGAAATTGACCAACCAAGCGCACGTTCGCTCGGCGTTACGAGGCCAGTATTTTCTCAGCCGAGGGGCTCTGACCGATGGCGATCTCTCCGAGCCCTCGGAATGATGACTCATCATTCATATCCGTGCTCGGCCTTAATTCACCAGCACTCAAGATCGCCATATATGAGATCGCGATCGCATGAACGAAATAAAACAAAAAATAAAACACGAAAGGAGAGATGCGTGACAACGACACGTGGACCAAGTCCGACATATGGAGGTCACTCTGCTGCGATGAAGAGACGCAGTACTGTAGCGTAGTACCACATCAGTTGCTCATCGTTCTTGGATCCTTGTGGACAGTCTCCACTTGGCCTAAACTTAGATAGCACACCTTGGTCATCAATCAATCTCGTGCTGAGGGACACGCCGTCCAACTTCGCCAGCTCACCGCTTCTGTCGGCCTCCATCGCTCTAGCGACTGCAGAACAACTGCGCATCAAAATCAAAACCCAACAGCTTCTGGCATGACATTGTGACATCGATACAGTTCATATCCTCCGATGTCGCTCCGTCTTCTTCTGCCTTCTGCAACCGAGTCCTTGACAGGCACAAAACTGCCTAGTGCTCTTGGACCTTGGCGATGCATTCCTGGGCTCTTCGGCGTGCGTTACCACTGGGAAATTGGGCGACTTTTTCAAGGCATTCTTCGGTCGGTCTGCTCCGACGGTGGTTTTCAGATGTCACAGCAAGGGGCCAGTTCATCAATCAATTCAATACTTCCCTGTCGCCTCTTTGCCTTTGTGCGGACAGGTTTGGAATGTACGACATTGGAGGAGTCACTTTGAACTTCCGATACGTCGTAGCGGGTTGCACTGGTTTGTTGTGCACAGAAGTTCAAGAGCCTCGAAACGGTCCGCCCCTTTCTCAGAACCCTCGACAAAGGGCCAGGGCTCGGTCGTAGTTGACTGTTGGAAGTGAATTACGGAACTTGTAAATGAGGGCAGTGGTGCGTTACAAAGACCTTCTTGGATCCTTGTCATCTAATTGAAAGGATGTCTTGTAGGTTGCTGCGCTGATTTGTATCAGAGTACCACCCAGGTTGCACAGCATTCTCATAATCGCTCAATAATTGATAGACTGTGCCCCCACGAACCAACGTGTACTTGGTAATTAGACGCCTTCCATGATAAATCTGTGACTTTCCGCACGTTCGACCTTGCCCAGCCTTGCCGCAGGGTTCTGCGAATTGCTTGGAACGCACGCACAGTAGGCACAGTAGTCTGTTACACTAGTACATCGGGTGAGTTCCACGTTGAACGCCACGTCCTCGACCCCTTGATTACTCAGAGCTCCTCGGTCGTATGGCAGAACAAGCTATTCTGAACTAGGTTGGTTGGTTGGTTGTTGTCAACGCCATCGGGGCACCGAAACTCTATCACACCCCACCAGGGACTCCCTGTCCGATCAGCCCTTCCGTCCCTTATCGTCCCTTCTATCTCGACATAAACAACCACTTGAGCTTTTGTCTCCTCCGTGACGTTATTCCGATGCTTGCGACTTTGTTACCAAAGGCGGAGTAGTCCACGATGTTCATTCCGTGTCTCACCTTTCGGGCGCATGGTACGAGTGGCGACCGATACAATACTGTATTTTATCGATGGAGTTGAGATTGTTGTATGTCGTCTCAACTCAGATATATCTGAATAGAGAACATTGATAATCTGCGCTCAGGGTGATCCGCAACACCGGCGCTATGACAAGGCATGGTGCGTCGGGAAGCAACGTGAAATCGTAACCCCTTCACAACTCACGATGGTCTTTCACAATCCCTCGGGCGACAGTCTCATCCGTGATTGCGCGCGGTCGGCTGGAGTTGCTCAAGACGTAGCAAAGACAGATTTCCCACCCATACGGCCCCTTTCTGTTAAGCGGACGCTGAGCGGTGTCCTCTTGCATCGGAGAGTTCGACAATCTAATTCGCTCATGAATATTCGTGATTTTCTAGGGTAATTTTTGGCAACCATCAATGTTATGGTTTCCCTTTGCCCGAGTTGTCACTTGAGTGTGACAATACACATGCTTGCATCCTCCGAGCATCCAATTGCACCCCAGGGATCAAAAGATGCGCCCCAATCCGTGATCCTAGACCCCCAGCCCCTGGATTGAACCAAGATGGTAGTCTGAGAAGGGTGAGCGTGACCTGTCTGCAGGCCGCCTTGTTGACAGTCTTCGGTTCCTTGATCATAGGTCACGAAACCAGTTACTTATGCTTCCCCGGCCGCCCTTTAATTACTTCGATGCAAAAGTAACGTTACTACTGAATGTATACAATAGAGCCTAGATGATGATCCTAATCCGAGTTAACCATCCCGCAATCAACTTGCGACAATCCTCACACGACCCAATCGCACCGGGATTTGGGCAATACCGTTGCCCGAGGAGGTCATCCTCGGAAGGATGGATGGTGTTTCTATCTTGGTATTCAAGCTTTGTTATGGACTTCTGGTGTTTAATACTCAAAGTTCTTGTGACAGAACGGCCTCCCGATGCCATCCCAAGACGAATCGCCACATGGGCACACGGGACAGCGAATTTCGTTGTGCCACAACTCCAAGGTTGGTGTATGCTGATACAGTACCCCTCCAACACGTCCTGTGAACTCCACCGAGGGTAGTTCGAGGCTATTTTGTCCATGTCATGATGGTGTTCCTGGGAGTCTGGAGGCGGCCAACACTTCGATTGATTGAGGGGGTCGGGTTTGCTGGTTGGGATCTGTTGATCATTCGCGGGTGTCCTTCCTTCTCTGGCTTCTCAGTGAAAGCTCTGACATTCTGCTTGTAGAGAACGGGAGCTCTTGCAATGAATTGCAGATAATTTGGCTTGGAATCGAAGGGCTGTTGACAGGGTGTCAACGGATATATCGCGAGAACGCGTGACTGATCCGCCCCCTTTGCTTTTCTGTTGGCTCAATTTAGACGTGATATCAGTTTGGAGGGTCGATCAAATCCCGTCCTCATGGCAAACGGCGACTCATTATCCCGTCATGGCAAAACCATGATGGACTTTGAGTGAGTGCTGTATCGTAAATGAATTGTAATCAAAGCCGAGATATCCAGAGATAAATAAGCCTCATGGAGTATACATCAACTGTGGAGAGTGAAAGGCGTGAAGAGTGAAAAAAAGGAAAAACAGCGATGATGCGCACATACTGGAACAGGAAGAAGCAATATTCAATAAGTATAGAAACAGTACTGTAGCGATCAATCCGAATCCGACCAGAACAAGAAAGCCTCGATGTAAATCAAACCGAGCGACGTGAAAAAATGAAAGAGAAGATGGGAATGAAATGAGATACCAACAAATCCGACGAACAATAGAGCTGTCACTTCCTCCCAACCTTCTTCGACGACTTCATCAATCGCTAACTCGAACCCGCTGGCGTCGACCGCGCCGCCTTTGTTTTCCCTCTTCTGCTACCATTGCCCAGAGCTTCCACAGTACTTGTGCATACGCTGATGACAGTTGTCGTTTGTACGACGTCTGTCTTTGGAAGCTCGGGGGGTTGATAGGAGATTTCGTCCCGAGTTGGAACTCCAGACAACCGTCTTCGGAAATTCTCACCGACTTCTTCCTCCCAAACACCACCTTTTTCCTCTTCTTTTTCTCCCAACCTGTTCTCTGCTGGCAGATGCCCGTCAACAACTCCCATCTCTGTAACTTTCTCATGATCGTCTTCAAAACAATGTCGACCTTCGTTGACCGCAAGTCGTACTGTCAGATTCTCGTCTTCGTCTGAGGTACGCTCTCGTTTCAATATCCCAACAGGCAGAGGTGGTGAAGGTTTCGTTTCTTCTGCGGATGTAGACGTCGCGGCGGAGGTAGGGGAGGAGTCATGATTCCGTGATTTATTCTTCTTGCCTTTCTTCTCCTCTTGTGCACTCGCACTCTCTCCGCGTAAACCATTCTCGCCATCTCTGGAAGCCTTCTTTCGAATTTCCTTGTTCGACATCTTCTTCCACAATGTTTTGCTAGCGTCCTTGACTAGACGCCCCAAGGCGATGAAGGCCTCCTCGACTGCATCGTCACCCAACCCAGGATCTCGCTCTTCCCAAACCGACATCTGGTGACCTCTGATAACGTACTGAGTAGCCCCAACGACCTCTCCGTTTTCATCGACATAACTGCCCTCGGCCATCATCATTCTGCGATTACGCAGGAGTCGTGAGCGTGCAGCGACACCAAGCTGGAGTGAGGGATTCCTCTTTCGAGGTTCTAGTTCCGGAAGCGGAGCAAACTGAATTGTGGGGGGCGGCATTGTTCGTGAGCGAGCAGCAGGTATAGATTGTGCTGATGTCGAGCTGATAAGGATGCTGGGGATGGTATCTGTTGGGGTGTAGGTAGGGGTATCCGGGGATTGCTTCTCGAGAGAGACTTGGGAAGACTGGGGTGATTTATAGATAGTGTCCCTTAGTACCGTAGGAAGAGCGTCATTAGAATCCGGCGGGTTCTGGGGATTCGGATGCGATCTGGGAGCAGCGGAAGTTGGCGTGGGGCTATTGTCGATAACCTCGTTCGACTCGGGAAATACCACTTCGGCCATTTGAGTGAGATAACAGAAATTCTACGGAATGATGGTGTGTGAGTGGGTGGGTGGGTGTAGTAAGGAATGAAGGGAGCTGGGGACCCTGGTGGGTTTGTTTGCTTGTCTGATTGTGAGAATGTTTGTTGGGTCAGTGCCAGGTGGAAAAAATTATGAGGGGTTGTATTGTGGTCGATAGCAGAGCGGAGGGAAAGGAACGACTGGGATGAAGAGGATGGAGGACGAGAAGAGGTGGGTATACGGCGGTGGGAGGGTAGTCGATGTTGTGAAGAACGGCGACGACGACAGCAATCACGACAGACAAGACAGACAACAACAGCCAAGCCAAGCCTTACTTTGCCGCTCTCGGGAAGTTATTCTGGTAACAAATCTTGTTCATCATCAATTCCAGTCATCCACACCCGCACGTCAATCACATTCACATCAAATCCCACCCAAATATGGAAACTCTCCCTTTCTCCGCCTCCACTTCCACCCACATTCAACTTGCACTTGCACATCTATCCAAAGATAGGAACATAACATTTACCCTGAACAGGATACGGGTCTTGATGGATTCTTCCTGGTGAGCCTTTCACTTCCTGTGTCGCATTCCGAGTCTATCTCTTGCTCAGGGCCCTGCACAGACCAAGCACACGGCCACAGATAAAGGCATTTCAGGGCTTTCCTTTGTTCTCCTAGATTGCCCTCACGCAGCAGCGCAACAACTGTTGGTTCGTTGCATCGATCACACAAGCGATCCCAAAGTCGTTTCATGGGGCGCACAAAGCGATACGAAGTGGCCTCAATTTCAACGGAGGGCCACCGTTGTGAAGGACGGAACTACCAGGGCCCTTTTCAATTCCAATCCTCCCCAGATATAAAATAACAGCAGTGATCTCTCTTCGCAGTTTCGCTAGCCTCTGCTTCCCACTCCCACTCCCCATCTCGAGACCCAGAAACTAGGAAATCCCAATGACGAACCTACCTCAAGATACTATCACCTTCCCAACACTTTTTCCTGAAGAAGACTTATCCTTGCCCCATGATTATGGACTCTCGGGCAACACTGGCAACACTTTTGAGCCAATTCTCCCGTCTTTTGAATTCCAACGTAACGATGTGATGTTACCTCAATTCTACGAACTGGTTGAACGTCTTGATACAAGCCTCCATATCTCTGACGATACTACTTCTGCGAGCAAAACTCGCAATGGGTGCAGTTCGGATAGCCAAGAAACCCAAGTGGCACTTATTCCCCAGATTCCCTACCGGACTGAACAGGTTGCTGGCGTGTACCCTCCTACAGTACTCTTCGGACCACCCTCGATATCTAGCTCTGGTCTTCCTTTGGACTGTGTTCCTGCTCTGAACAACTCCCAGTATTTCCCGTTTGCTCTCGTCAAAACGAGTTCCGTCATCATCAATTTCACCGTATGTGGCACTCTCTCGTTTGTACGTGATTGACCAGTAGCTCACCTACCTATCAACATCAACAGTGGCCTGCCTACCCATGGATCATGTACCCCATCGAAGTTGGTGTGACAGACGATTACGGTCACCCACTCTCTATCGCAGAACTCGCCCCTCGCTTCGTCAACGCAGCAAGACAATGGTTTGAGGTGAGAAACTCGGCAATTATTCATTTGAGTGGCCCTGACCATGGAAGCTCTTTCAGTATTTTGAAACCAATCACAAGGCCACTCATCCCGAAATAGGGTTTGGCCATTCCATGATCAAGGGTAGACGTGTCGGTCTGCTGTTGTCCAATCTGAGGCTTAACGGTATCGTCTATTGGGGATCTGGACAGTATTTGGCCACAGTGCTGCGTGGTCCTGAAACATATGTATAGTGTTACATTGCGAAAAATATATACTGCATGTTTGCTCGCTGTGCATTCGACGATTTCAATCAAAACGTGAAAAAGATGAGCAGGAAATGCCATTGCAAACAGTAGCATGAGCACACCTTTTTAGAATCCACAAATGAAGTCGAGGGTATATTACGCCTGGCCTCCTCAAGGTTCAATACACGCTTCAGGTCCGTGATCGGGACGTAACGTGAAATACACAAGGAGGGGGTTTGTCAGTTGAACTTGAGGCACTGTATACTATACGTCCCGGAAAGGCTGAAGATATTGGTTGTTGCATAGAATGTGCGAGCCTATGTATGTAGCGGGTACAACCCCAGTTCGATTCGCTGGCGAGACGAGGAGGAGGAGGAGGGAGACTTCGACATTACAAGGGCACAATGAAATCTTTGATTACGTAAACAAAAACAATAAATTCTGGGCATGTGGCGTCGAAGATTCGGAGTTGTTCCCGACCAAAAACTCCTTCCTCCTCGAGACATACTATCCTCTTCGACTTACACCGGGTAGTGGTCTTGCTTGAAAGTACTTTGAGTGCGTAATGCCATTCCAAACTCCAGTAATATAGGCCTTTCGGTCCCAGTAAAAGCTCGCTGCGTCACCATCGGCTCTTGTCCTCGGTTGCCCATACGAATCTAACGATGGAGGATTCTCCTGGATGTGAAGGGTCAAAATCTTTGGCTACCCTGCGAATAATATATGGTACAGCATTCATAAAAGTTATTGACATCTGCAAGACAATTGGGCTCGTCCTTCTGGCTTTGCGGGCTGCTTAACCCCTCAAGAGCGTTCCAGTGGCGTGTCGGTTCCGCAGCATATGCAATGGCCAACCCTCAAGATGCCTTTGACTCCAGATTCCGAGCCTTTGGTAAGTGTCATATATTCACTTCTGGGCGGGCTTCGACGTCGTACTCAATTCTACGCATATCTGAATTAGTTGTGTATGCTTTGATGAGTGGCTCTTGTTGCCCAAGTGTATGTCGCAAGCACGGTCATATTGATCTAATACGTCACTCTCTGGTGGCCGGTCGAGCCATGGACAGGAAGAGCTTGGACCATCTTGTATCTGGAGTGGACACTAGACCCTTCCATATCTGGTGCGCCCCTTGTTCTCTGTGAGCGGAGATTTCTTGTGCCTGTGGTATTGATCGATGGCCCGTCTCTTTCCCAAGAGCGCGCACAATAGGAAATGTTTTCAGAAAGGCGGCCAATAAATCAAACACATCAATATTGATACATGGCACAGACCTCGCAACGGGCCACCCTGGTGCATTTTCAGTGGGTCTGTGGGCCACGAACGCGCAATACATAAACCAGCCTGTGAGAGATCCCTTCGTGTGTCGCATCTCAGCTCCTCAGCGTACTAGATAATCCCTCACCTCAACTTTTTCCACCAATCCGACAACTTCCATCCCACTGTGCTCCATGGCTCCTGCTCCCCCTGTTTTTCAAACGTTCTCACTGGATTTCATCTACGGGGGAATCCCACACTGCGTGCACGTTCACCCTTCATTTATAGATCAACGCTTCCGTGCCAAACTCGTTCACCTTGCTACAAAGGGTTCTCTAAATTTCGAGGATCCCTGTCGTATCAACCAAATGGACATTAGATTCTCTGACTTCGCCCGCAACTATCCTGCTCTGCCTATTTCCGAACGCAACCCAGAAATGTTTGGAAAATACACTGAATTCCCTGTGGTATCGACAAGTCAAGATCACATCACGGTCATCCTCTGGGTAAGCGGATCTTTCATATGGATACGTCCCCTGAACTCTTCCTGACGATGTCCACCTATGCTCTTTGTAGTGGCCCGGGTATAAAAAAGAGGCCCACGTCACGCTCTCGATTGTGCCTTACGAAACGATCGGATCGTTATGGGTTAGGCTTCACGATGCCGTCGTGCAATGGTGGGATGTACGTCTTCCACCATGTCTCCATCACTGTTCCCACGTACTCATGGTGCCCCTAATCATCTTCACTCAACTAGCTCATGCAAGATTCTGTTCCTCAAGACTCGAGGTTCAAAATTCAGGAGAACGTTCCGTTTCACCGCGTCGCTGTATGCGGACTTGAACATATCTCTGGTTGTTGGTACCAAATAAAATGGTATCATTTGAAGAGCTACGAATCGGATTTCGTTCCGCCGTATAAGATTGACCAGGCCGTTCTTGTCGAGGATCCTGTCTTCCCCGAGCCTGGTACTAATGACTTGGACTCTCTGTTCTTCCCCCATGACGGGTGATATCCTCGATGATCTATCTGGGTGGTCTCTCTGCATCGGTCTCTGCATCGGTCTCTGGTTGTCGCGTCGCAAGAATCCGGTATTTCTCGTCTGCGCAAATTTGGTCATCTCTGGGCTTCGGGTTTTCTCAATGGGCTCACATTTCGATTCATTTGGCTTCTTTCTATGTTTTTTTAAACTATATCTGATAACTGTATATGTCCTTGGTTTGGTTTCCGTTTCTTCATCACGACCTCATTCCACTTTATGGCCTCACGTCAAGGCCATTCATTGTATTTATGGCGCCGCACAACATCTCATGTATTTTTACACATACACACGTGCATATCCAAATCATCGGAATTCATTTCATTTTCATTTACCCCACGCATGAAATTCCTCAATCCCACGTTGCGATCCCCCTGGATCGGATTAACTTACAGCGTCGGGTCGGGCAGCGGATGCCTGTGTTTGGAAATGCCCGAAGCGACTTCCTTTTTTATCTACAAAATTTCCTTATTTATACAAGTTTGTCGTATGTGCTTACGAGCATGTCGAGTACGTGCATGTCAATGTGTGCGGATGACCATATATGGAGGGGTCGGGCATTGACAGTCAACTGCCCGTGAGTGCGATCTGTGGTTCATTGTCCACGGTGTTCTTCTTAACTTGAAGACCGGCGCTGCGCGACGCACACCAAACTGATTCATGGCTCCGAGTCATAGTGAGATTTATGCCCCCTCATTTTGTAATGGTCTTTATTTATTTTGTTATTAGAAAAAATGTATCTAATGGCATGGGTCAAAGTGGCCCTCACTCATTCGCTCTACTTATAGTATTTTTCATCATGCTAAGCCATACTAGCCTTGAAAAAATATTTGAATAATGTATACACTTGCTGATAGATTTACTACAAAGTTATTTCATAAAATACACTACACTGGTTGGGCTTCAGTATTCTTATTATCTACTCTATTCTTATTCTCTCTCAGTATTTTTGTCAAGTCCTTGCGACCACCGGAGCGGAACCGCGCGGAACTATAACAGGAGCGGGGAAATGCGGACGAAAGGAACTTAGCGGATGGGGTCCTAGGCTTCAGCTTAGGTGCTGCGCCACTTCAATTCCCAGTGGGCCGATTTCGGGCGGGAACGTGCGGACAAGGCTTCACCAGAGGTGCGGCCGAGGGAGGCGGAGATGCGCGGGACTTCGACAAGCGGGTGCAAGTCTAAGTCTGAACAGAGGGGCGGACAGGAGCGAGAGCGGACGGAGGCGGATGTAGCGTCAAGTAGACCTAATATTCCGAATGCTGTATCTACTGCTGGTACAAGGGTTTATATACTAAGTGAACTAACAGCGTGATAAAGATGCGGAACGAGGCGGACGGACTAGAACGTATAAAAGGAAATTTAGATAACATCATTATGAAAATGATGGCGGGATAAGTGGAATGAAGAGATCTGGAATAATCTGGAACTAAATGAAGCATGTGGGAATAGAATCAAACGCTTGGAGGATAGATAAAGAGATGTGACAATCAAAAGGTATAAGCGGAAGGTGCGGAGGTACGGACAGGTGCGAACGGATGCGAAGTGCGGAAGATGCGGACGCGAATCAGTGAAGTACCTAAGAGCGGACCAGAGCGGAAGCGGAAAAGGGTTAAACAGGTAAATGAGTCATAGTGTGAGAAATGTCAAAGAAAGAACCTCTAGGCCTGATTTGGTTCGTGACAGTATTCCCCCTTTAGGCCTTGATCCCTAGAAAGGCCTATGTGGCGTGACAACGCTCCACCGGATCTACCGGTTTAAAAGCCGCGCGCTGCGACTTCGCGGATTTACCAACTCTTTTCCCCCAACCTCTACCACCCAGGGCTTCAATTCCCATTCCCGCGCCCCCCACCACCCAAAAAACTTCTTTTAAATTTCTCACCATGGGCCCCAAGCGTGCCAGCAAAACCAGGTCCCCCGCCGCTTCCTCCGACGAGGACGTCGATGTTCTGGTGGCCAAGCTAGAGTTGGCCAAGAAGANGAAGGAGGAGAAAAGGCGACGGGAGGAGGAAGCGCGGAGAGAGGCTGAGCGGCAGGAGGCGGAGAGGAAAGAGGCGGAGAGAAAGAAGGCGGAGGAGAAGAAGGCGGAGGAGGAGAAAAAGCGGAGGGCTGCGGCGGGGTCGTCTAAGGCTGCGGGTAAACGGAAAGCGGACGATGCGGACGAGGAGGAGGAGGAGGAAGTTGTGGAGGTGTCGGGAGAAAGCCGAGGGAAGAAAGAGGGCGAAGGACC
>JANAWD010000895.1:0-13243 GCA_027627245.1 Meripilus lineatus | reverse complement strand
GCCCGACATTCCCACCCCCAAAATCACACCCATGCCAGGCCCTAAACCCCCGTCGCCGCGTTCCATCAACCGAAGACATCTTCCTCTTCATCGACGGCTTCAACGCTCCCACCACTCTCACCCAACTACACCCGCTCTCAATCTCAATTCAAAACAACGCTTCCTCTTCTTCGCTTCTTTCGATGAGGAGTGGTGATGAGAGCGGTGACAGCTCACCTGTATCAGAAACTTCAGATAACTCGACGCCCCCGTCGCCATCGGGTAGTACTGGTGATAACATGCACCACCACCAAGGCCGGCAGCACCATCAACGCCACGCGAGCCGCAGTTCATTGGGCTCTTTCCCGTTTGAAACCCCAGTGGACTTGGCAGTCCCACAACCTGCAGCTCTTAATTTGAATTCTGGGCTGGTATTTTAGCTCTTGTCCCGAGGTAGCAAAAACTACACTCAACGTCAAGTCTCCCTGCATTTCATGTAGATCTACTAGCAGGGACTTCCAGTCCTCCGTTGGTTATTGAGATCAGTGTGTTCCTGGTCTTCTGAGTAAGGCCGGGAATGAAACGTGATTTCATAGAGTCCGATCTTCGTTTCTTGTCACTCCCTCCTTTTGGTCAGGCAGTGGCATGAGACTCTCGAAATCTTCACTGATACAGCTATTCTCAGAATATCAGCGCAGAGAAATGTACAGCATCTATAGATTCATCATTACCTGCGTTCTGCCTCAATGTCGCTATCGTTGAAGCGATGGTACCTGGAGCGGGCGATACAAGCCACACGAGTTGTGAGACTTGGGTTTCCTATCGAGCTAGAACAGCACGAATCGATGTAGTCAGTCCATGGCATGCCGCTATTTGATGAGACATCGAAGGCAAGCTTACTGGCGACTCGGAGTCACTGGCCTCGGACGGCGACAGGCGGATACAACAATCTTCAGTATCACTATGTATCAGCCTCACTTCTCTTCGCAGGAAGTGTTTCAATTTTGACGCACCGATTGTGCTGCATGAGGTCAGGATGTTGGATGTTTTTGGAAAGGGACGTTGTCGGGTGAGTCTTTACTGGAAATCCGTGAATTGTTGCCCAATGTGGCTCTTTTCGCCTTCGCGAGTCTACGAGGATTCGAATGAGCGCAGGTCCCAAAGGAGAAGAAACAAATTGAACAGTTACCTTTCCTTCGATCGAGTCCTTCCGATTTGATGTCCCTGACGGCCTTAAGATCTCGTCGTTCCCGGTTTTCTGACTTATTCAACACTGGACGCCCTGGCTTGCGTTGTAATTTGCCCGAACTGGTCTTCGTCTCATGTCGATTCTGCTAACCAACCGTTGCCCTTCCTTTGTGTGCTCAATCAGTCCCGGGCCTTGTGACAGCGATTCCCGGCTTCCCCAACCTCGCAAGCACCCCGGTACCGAGTGGAAGAAAGCAGGGGAGTCGGCTGGATATATGAATCAATAGCAGAACAGCAGGTACTATCTACAAAGTACATCATTTCCGTGAACGCTTCCTTGGACTCAAGTTCAAATCAGGTGACGGACTTGTAGAATCAGTGATACGAATAGTTCGAAGCCGTCTCGACGGACTTCGATCAGTGTTAATAATACTACCATGTGTTTCCAGCTCCTCCATCAGTGCCGCACCCTCCTCATCATCCTCCGACACACCATCCCCTTCATCCACGTCATCTTCTACTTCATCGGGTATGTCGAAGGCATTGGTTGATCCGGCCGCAACCTCTTCTGTGTATTCAACCTCCGAGATTCCCCAATCGTTTCCAAGTGGGCGATCCGGCGGAATGCAAGTCAACTGGTCACGCCAATGAACACACAACCTCCGCAATTTGGTAGCGTATTTGAGGAGTTGGTACTGGAGAGGAGGATCGTCCCCTATGTGTTATCAGAACATGGTTGTACACGACCCAAAGATGTAATGTAATGCTTACTTGAAGCCTCTAGCGCCATTTGAGTACTTCGCCACTCCTCGACGAACCAATGTTGGATGGCGCTCCTCTCCTTTTGGAGTTGCTTCTTCTCTTCGATGCACCGATCTTGCTGGAGAAGATACTGGATCCCCCTCCGTACATCCTCGTTACAATGCCATAGGGCCGTGGAGATATCATCAGGGCCGTCATCTTCCCAAATGGCATTATCGACATCCAGAGTGAAGAGTCCTTCACGAGCAATCGGCCGAGGGGCGCGAGCTCCTCGAGGAGCCCCTCCGCTTCGAATCAAAGTCTCGATCTCAGCTACGAGTGTGTTGTATGTTTTGGTGAGCTTTTGGATGGTGGGGTCACGGCGTTTGGTCGCAGAGCGGATATGATTTGCCAGCTTCTTGTCTTGCATCAAATATGAGAGTGAGAATACGTAGTTGGATGATGGATCGAACTCACCATTTAAGACGTTGCGGAAGGATTGATGCAAGCGTTCGAGTTCAAACCTTCGTTCCCGAAGACGCTGAACAATGCGAGCATGTAAGGATCGGGCGTTCATTCGAAGTCGAAGATATTTGTCCTTGTGGAGTCGCAATAGGCTGAGCCGTGAATCGAGACCAAGTCTTGAACGAAGAAGCTTCATACGAGATTCTGTCTCCTTTCGTGCCTCGCGGACAGCGTCCAATTTCTCCTGTGTTTCGGTAATGGCAACATTTGGGTCAAGGAGCGAAGTCTGCAGCTCCGACTCTTCTAAGCGATATGATTCGATAACAGCCTGCAGTGCCAGGATATCTTCAACGGCCTTTTCGCCGTCTTTTTGAGAGCGTTCTACAATTCAACATGGGCCAAGGTGAGCGGGCTGTCTTAGGGGAAATTTTGGAACCATACTTGGGGCCGGTTTTGTCTGGGCAATAATTTGTGCGTTCCATTCTGCTCGCAAAACATCCGACGTGTAGTTGATTTCTTGAAGGCCCTTCTCAGCCTCTCTGGAAAGATCTTCACAGTGTTTCCATCGGCGGAGAAGCCAGCTTGACGAAGAGTGTAACGATCGTTCCTCGAGAAACTTAACTTGTTCATCCAATACAAGGATGCGCTGGTGATGCTAGGGTTTCCATTGATTAGATATTCACAAAAGTAGAAAACGAAAACGAAAACGCACCCCTGAAACTCGCAAGGACGGAATTAGCTTCTTTAATCGGCTCCAGAAACGTTCACATCCTTCACCGTCGCTGAGACCAAACCCAATACATTTCCGAGGGTGATAAACGAGTTGGCACGGCCATTGGTGTCCGTAGGCGTGTAAGACCGAGAGTGCGAATGTTATTCGGGGTAATATGTCGGGGAGGAAATCGTACTTCAGGCAGCTTCGGTGAACAAAACAGCTGATGTCGTACAGCAGACCCACCGTGAATTCTCTCGGGAGATGGGCGAAGAGTTCTTTTATCAGAGCGAGCGCGTAGTGCTGTCTCTCCCCCGCGCTGGTCATATTCGCGAGGAACAGAACACGATCGTGGCGGCAAAGCAGGGCCATAAGCCCTGTGTCCTTGAAGTATTGAGTGCTGGCCTTCTCGCGTTTTTCGTCCGCAGCCGTGAATGACTCCTGGCATCCATCGAGGACAGAATTAGGAACATTTAAGCCATCTTCACAGCGATCTTCTACTGCGTCTGATTTGTCTGTGCGACATGGTCCCTTCTTGCCACGCCTTCGTTCCTCGACATANTTCTCCATCTCTTGGATCTTCTCTTCCGAAATAAACACGGTATCGGGGTGTGACCACGGCCAGGTGTCATGATCGGTTTGGCCCTTACGACGCTTCTGTGTGAANTTTCCATCNCAGCAAACTATGGCATCGGGTCTTGGAAGGAGTCGCGTGAGTACATGAGAGATGTCAGGATTCTCCTCGGAACAGTTACTTACTGGTTACCGGGCGAATGACCACCAAGTCCTCCGAAACATAAAGGGCAACGTCGCTGCAGATAAGAACTTGGACGAGCGAGTACCCGGGAAGTAGTTGCCGGTTGAATGGACGTTGGCTGTACTTGAACTGGTGGAACTGGTGCAGAATCGGACGATGTCTGCTGGACGTCTGGCGGATTGGAACGATTGGATGGGATAGCGGGTGATGCATTTGGGGGTAGAATCGGGAGATACCTCGACATCTTGT
Organism: Meripilus lineatus; assembly: GCA_027627245.1. NCBI lineage: Eukaryota > Fungi > Basidiomycota > Agaricomycetes > Polyporales > Meripilaceae > Meripilus > Meripilus lineatus. Next base: position 9,152 of record JANAWD010000895.1, on the reverse strand, counting down.
GGATCGGGTGGATCAGATGGGTATGCCAGCGGGATGGGGTGGACGTCTTTCTACGGGTATCTCGGGACGGGCTTTCTGGGGCTTGTATCGTTTTGCAGTACAGTTTGTTCTGCATGAGCCACGAGCACGGTGTACCACCGGAGGGCATTGCTAAATCGACGACGAATCCCTTCCTGCGCGAACCATTCTATGAGAGATATTCTGAGGGACGTAGGAACGGTATACGTACCTGAGCTCGCAAACGATAACCTCTATTATCCAGGAAGTCTTCTAACGCCTCACACCACCCTGAGAGATTGGGTGAGACGCGGAGAAATAGCTTCTTGACGAAATCCAATACGTTGAGATCGACGGCGAGAGTTGGATATAGGGGTGCGCAAGGAAACAGAGCGCGTTGTATAAGTTGTGTTGCGGCAGGTGTGCAAGGGCAAACCCTCAGTTCAACTTGTGTGATACCTATCGCAAGAATGAAAACAGTAGCAATTATCGATCAAGACTCAACTTACGTTCAAATGATACACACAAGACCTTCAACACCCTACTTCTCCCGCATGAACACTCAATGTTCTCAGGGATAGGAGCTTTGTCGCGTAGTGAGCTCGTCTCCCTTAGAAGTTCGAGATAGTGGCCGACCAGCGACGGGATGGTGTGGACTTGCCACTGTTGCCATTGCCTTTGCCGTTTCTGGGCGTTACTATTCGGGGGGGCGTCCACGACGTACTGATAGAGATTGTTTGTGAATTCATTGATGTGCTCGTTATCGTTATCATCGGCAATGAAGGGGTCGTCATCGTGACCGGATTGGTTCAACAGAGTCTGGGGACGAGGATTACGGATCTGGGTGTAAGTCTTCTTCACGGGCAATGACAATAATGTTCGGTGGCGGGGGACACCTAAACGAGAGGTCGTGGGGGGAAGACGAGTTCGGGGTGCCTCAGACGTTGGAACTAGACCAGATACATTCGGCGGGATATTTTGGTGGGCCTTTCGAAGTTTCTTCGAGGGAGAAAAGTTGGGGCGGCGAGCAGACATCAAGATGATGAGGTGTACTTGGTTAGGTGCGTGCAATTCAAGGGATTGCGAAAGAAGAGGGATACAGATTATTGAACAAGGACTATAAATCGCTCGTACAGGGGTTGTAGACTACTGGGGTCAAGTTCCACAAAACAACACACACGGACAAATGCCACAAAATACNGTTGGTAAGCCAATGAGCGAACGACCGACTTGCGAAAGATGGCCCCAGCTTACCGGCATTGTTCTGGCGGGAAGTGGCCTATGATGAGGTGATTCTAGAAGGTGGGCATGAGGCGACTTGTATTTCGGAGTTGATCGCCCAGTGCTGAACCAATAATAAAATTTTCAGAGTGACAACGGAGGACAAATAATCTTGAGTGCGGTGATAACGGGCTATGCCATGGCCGCAAGTCGAAACATCCCAACGACTACGACAGGATGTNGAGTGTGGTCGTATACCTAAGTCAAAGAGGAAATCAATTCACTACGGGACACGAAGCCCCAGTAGAAGGGTCCCACTCCGACTCGAAGGCGGAGGATGGGAGACTTGGGCANGAAGACCAAGCCTATCGACACGACGGCGACCATNAANTTGAAGAGAGGAGGGAGCCTCACCTCCGTACCATTACCTCTCCTCGACTACNCCCATCCCGAAGAATTCCCGATCCGGTTGACAANCAATAACAACTATAAACCTTCGTAATTGACAAGAATTGCGACGTCAAAATGGGAATGTGGGAGGGTGTGAGATGGGTTNGAGGTTTTCAAGTCGGGGTGAGGCAGNCGGAAGGCAGCATTAGACGCGCGATTGATCGATACGATCACGATCATCACTACTCAATATAGAAAAGACGGCGTCTAATATCCTGCGAGCATCGCCAAGTCCCGATTCGCCAAGTCCCAATTGTCCCCCAGGCCTCCTTGTTCTCGTCCCTGGCTCCTTGTCCCTCCGGTCCTTCCGTTCTCCCGGTCTTTGGTCCCTTCAGCACTCTTCTCAAATACTGCAAATCGAAGATCCCNTTTTTTTGGGTTTTGAGTTGGCCTTCGTGTCCAGTCTCATTGCGGATCGGCCTTCGAGTCCGATCCAAACACTGTCAGGCCTCCGTGTCCTGCAGTGTTATTCGTCAACAATCGTGTGCTANCCTCGAAGGCATCGCAACTCACTTCGAATCCCATCCTCCGGAAGTTTTATAAGACAGGGAAATTGGATCTGGGCTCCTACGGGTAAGTGGTATTCAGGAAATTTGAGAGGATGCTACTGATGTTCGCATCTATGATGCACCNTTAAGTCGCTCTCGTCTAACTACGTAGTTTCAATCGTGGTGAATCAATAGAGTAGTCGTTTTGTTTTCGTGATCAATGTATGCAATCCATGTNTCGTTCNCTTCACNTCCCAAATGATTATATGATACTCATGACGAAATACTTCGTATCAACAGTCAAATGGATCCACTAGAACCCTGGNNCCATCGTTGCAAAGGGAAACTGCCTCGTAAGTTACGAAGGAACCAGGGTTTTGCTTATTTTGACATACCATCNGTCCATAGTCCGACACACATGCCACGATGGGCTCGTTGGAGCTCAGACGGAAGACGACCAATGGGTTCTTACTTCTCCAAATACATTTTTTGTACCACGGCCTGTTTTGGATCGCATCCGGGTGGAGGTCAAATCTGACGGCCGTTGTGGGATAGAGGATCCCATTCAATGGCCCCAATTATTCTCGANAGCTTATTGTCATTACGCCCTAATCCTTCGCCGCCCAACCAATCCCAACGATCCCCGACAGCCTATTTGGTGGAAACCAACCCAAGAAAGCTTTGTCCCGCTGCACGCAAGCGCAGTTTCATACCTCGGGACTCTCGCTGTTGAACCTCGCGAACGTCTAGAGAGCCTTGCTCGCGATATGTCCGCTAGAATAATGCTGTACAGTTCTCGCCGTGGCGGAGCCCCAACGTATATCAATTTTTGTGANCTCTCAATGCGGGCCGCCCTCAGTTGTTTGTCATTCCCTTCCACATATCGNGACCTCGTCGTTCAGGTCGTCAACGTNCAACGGTATTGGTTAGAATCCGAGGCCTGGCTGGAGTACAAGGAGAACTACGAACAGAAAATCCTNTCCCCACCCGTCCTCGCTCCCCCATTAGCCAAAGAATGTTTCATGGGGACCTATACGGCAGACCCCGTTGTTGCATTCAAATTATTTTCAGCCGGCATTCCAGTATGGCTGATCAGATCTCCGATCGCCATCACGAACGAAATTGCTATTGAACAAGTCGTCTCTCTGACAGATCCAACAGATATCGTCGTCAGCTACGATGGATTTGGACAGTCGGTGTATTCAGGCCATGTCGGAGAGCATCACCACGCTGCAATCAACAAGGGTGGCCATACGTATATGGATATCCCTAAAATTTTCCTCTCAANGGACAATACCCACTCCGTTGCAAATTCCAATGAATCGGCTCCCTCACAACCGACTCAGTCTTCATCCAGCCAAGTCGTTGTCCCTCAAGCGTCGTCATCTCAGAATGTAGCCAAGGCATCGGGACGGTCTCGAGTCCGTACCTTGTATGAACCATGTATGTCGCCTTGTTTGTCTTTTTAAGTTTCCTAGTCTCATTTCATGTCGAGATCGCCGTGATAAACGACCATCGAGAGCCACAGCCGCACAAGCAGCCGTGAGTCAACGCGACAAATTCATCGAAGAGAACCATCCGCTCTTCCCTCCCCGAATTCCCGTTTGGACGGAGAGCCTTGCACAAGTGGATCGCAAAGTCGCCACACTGGGTAGAATCGACTATTTTGTCCCGGAACCGGCTCCTCCTGGTGGGTCCGTCGGTGCGGCCTGCCAAGGCCTCCTATTTTCGCAACTGGCTGAGAGGTCGCGAGCCTTGGCTCCATATCATTACTCACTCGAAGTTCGAGCAACCTCCCATTCATCAGCAAGGGTGGCGAGACTACCTTAATCATAAGGACCTCAACGAAGCCTCACAAGGAACAACGCATACCGCGAAACAGAAGGCAGAGGTTCTATCCTTATTCAGAGCCCTTTCCATAGATAATAACCTGGAGATGGGACATGAGGCCGAGTTCTACGGTCGACCTTTCCCTCTCGATCCTCTCAACGCCCGCCTCTGTCAAGAGGTCATATGGGAGGTGTATGAAATGGGATTTCGGTTGGAGCTGTGGGCGCTGGATAAACGTATTTGTCCTCCTCCTTCCCACTCACTCTATGACCAACAAATATTTGAATATCAACGTCTCGCCCTCATCTCACAAATTTTTGGAGATTCCGGACATATTCGCATCACAACCCTTCCAAGTGGGAATCACGGCCTTGCTGCAACAGATCCCGCTGCTCGTGTCGTTGCACTAGAGGCCTTTCGTCGTGTCTTGATCCGGTGGCCTGGTGCTCCACCACCCCTTGTAGGCATGTCAATCTCGGTCAATCTCCCCGATCAGAAGGTGGAAGAGATGGAACGGTTGGCTGTCAAGTTTTATCTTGACAAATTCTATATCTACTCATCTCGTGCGGCTATTGTTCCACATCGGTTCCCATTGTAATGTATCTCTCTTGTCATGTGCCTTGTTTTATCATCCTCAATTGATCAAATTTGCTATTTCTTTTTGGGAGTAAGGTGTCCTTCGGATTGATGCCCTCAAAAAGGTACTGAACCGCCCACATTTTGAAGACAAGTTGGATCCTCCCTCTTGTCTTCTAGTTTCCACTATGCCTCCTAAGAAAAAATCGACCACATCTCGTGCTAACGCTCGTAAGACCACCACAGCAGCTCCCGCGGGATCGACAACCTCTTCCCAACGTGACAATTCAAACCCAGAGACGTCGTCCAAGGAAGTCGTTGGAAAGCCAGCTGCCAAGTCTCAACGAAAGACCAAGACAGTATCCGATCCCCCTCTGAACACCAGAGCCTCCTTGAAACGGGCCCAAACCACAGCTACAACAACAACGTCTACGCCCTCACAACAAGATTTGGCATCGTCGACGACGGTCGTTCCGCCTGCAACGGATACAGGACCGTCTACAGATGGTGGCCCTGCCGTTCAAAAGTCTAAGGTACGTCTTCATCTTCATCCTCTCCCTTTCTTATTTATTCGAGACTGACTTTACTTTAGGTGCCACGGCCCCGTCCTGTCGGACGCAACCAAGACTCAGCACAATTTGCAGACGACTACACAACTACCAGTGCTGCCCGGCAACGGGAAATCTTCCACGCCGGAAGTGCAATCACCCACAACCTGCAGGAGTCTAGAGTTGAGGGAGGAGATGGCGTTGGTGGGACAACATCAGACGTTGTGGTATGTTGTTTCCTCAAAGACATCGAACGAAATCACCAAGACAATGCATACAGCCCACACCCACTCCTGTTGCCCTTTCCATTCCTACTCCGGATCCTATGGATTCGGCCCCTTCAGTGGTGACCAATCCAAATTCCACACCCAAGACGCCAGCAGTGCAGGCCACATCCACCACAGTGGTACCAGATATTCATACAACACCGCCAACGCCAGCTACAGCCAATTCAACACCGCCAATCGTATCGGATCCAACTTCCACAGCCAGTACATCGGCTGGGGAGACCACAACTACCACGGCTACCACTGCGGCCTCAAATCACCCTCAATCTCTCCCGGGGCCAGCTGCAGCTTCAAGTGCACCCTCCCAAGCATCCGACATCACAGGAACATCGACTCCTCATGTCCTCATCCCAACTCCTGCGCTAGACAACTCGGATGCGCAGAATACACGCACCATCCCGTCCGGTCAGTCCAACATTACTGCATTTCATACGACGACCGTTACTCACTTACCATTTACAGAAGCTGGTGCCGTTGGAGCCAGAGCAGCGCAACCTGCTATTCCAGGTGCCGTCTTCTCGACTNCAGACGGCGCAGCTGTCGCACNCCCGTCTGATGAATCCACAACGCCCCCATCCACTGGAGCAACACGTCAAGGGGTGATTGAGGAAGACGACGCGATGGATGGTGTCGAGACCGGCAATGTGGACAATGCAGACGACGACCCAGATGAAGCGGATGATGAGGAGATGTGGGAGGACGTGGAGGAGCCCGAAGATATCATCCCTCTCAAGAAGGGAAAACTCTCAAACGTAGCGNTCGATGAGGTCCAAGCCTTTGGGGACAAATGCCGTCAAATCGCTCGCAGGTTGTCGAGGAAATACGGGAAGACCATCGGGTACATCATGCGTACTGCCGGCCTTGGACTTCGAGCCTCCAGAGCTCGAAACCCGTACAATGAATACCACTCTTGGTGGGCTGCAAAGCATCATGGTAGAAATGTTGGCGGTTCGTTTTCCATTGCTATCTTACATTCCGTACATCTCAAACTCACTTCCTTCTTTCAGTCCCTTTGCGTGAACGCAATCGAAAGATGANGCAAGATTGGAGGACGCTGATGGCCGGCGTTGCCAAGGACGACCACGAAGAAAAGGCCCTCCGCATGAAAGACATCTATGCAGAACTCGAAACATGGAGGAAGGACCCTTCGCAATCAATCCCATTTGCGGCGAGTAGAATCAAGGCGGCGGTCAAGCAATTCACAGAGCTGGTAAGTATCTTCAGCGTCTGCCNTTGTGCATGCAAATCTGACGTTGATCGGTGAATCGTGTAGGCTCAAGCATATAGCACTCTTGAAGATCTTGAGATCGGAGGCTGTATCACGTATATCGGGCCCGATCCTCGCGCAAAGGTGCTCTCTACGTTCTGGGGAGGCTCCGACACCATTCGGCAAGCGATACAGAAGTATGAACCGGACTTAGATGAGCTGATGAATATCATCATCACCATCTTCAAGTAGGTCTACCTACACGATGACATTCCACGCAAGTACTAATGATTCAATTATATAGCGCGATCAAGTATAGTAAAAAGGGTCTGAAAATCGAGCTTCCCGACCTGATTCAGAAGGTCCCTGGCCCCAATGACGACAAGACCCGGGACGGTCTTCGAAAGGACTTCCGAAAGGAATGGTAACCCAATTACGTATGTGTCTATTGTTCTCAGTTAAAGTCCCTTATTCACGCTATCATTTCAGAGACAATAGGAAGGGAGGTCGGGTGGACGGATTGTCCCTCCACCTTCCGTTGGAAAGCATGGCCGGATTTCGCCTATTCACATCAAGTCCGCATTGTTGAGTGGCCCATTTTGGTCACGAATCTCCCGGGTTACGACTACGATCGAACGAAAGTCACTCATGCCCATCTTGCAACCCTTTTGAAGTCGGGTGTTACCATTGAGCGGTGGACAGAAGGTGAGTGTTCTTTTGTCCTTGGTATCACTACCCCTTTGACACATTTCAGATGAGCGCAAGCTCCTTGACCGTGATTGTGGAGATGTTCCACTCCTTGTTAACACTGCCGGGACATGTCTTTTGAAGTCATCAGACTCCGAGACTTGGAAAGACAAAACGAAGGGGCTCAAGGGTATGCGGGGCAAAGCAAAGTCCAAGAAACCGCAAGTCGTTGTGGAGGTAACCTCTGGCGAAGAATCCGAGCCTGTAAGGGCGAAGACTCCGGTTCGGCGTAGTCGCAAGCGCAAGGCTACACACGATGACGACTCGGACGACNTATCGTCTATTCAGCCAACCGCTAATCCCAAGCGTGTCCGTCATGACTCACGACNACAGCCCAATGTCTCCCAAAGCAATTCCCGATCCCGTCGAGCGCCTCGTGAGCGTAGTGGCTCCGTCTCATCTGCTGGCAATTCCGACATGTCATGCGAGGATCAGCCCACCGCGACTGTTGAGAAGCAGTTACCTCAGGCTCCCGCAGGAACTGATGCCTTGATGGNAATATTTTCGCAGATGATAGGATCACTGCCTCCTGAATACTTGCAGAAAATGATGCAAGGTAGTGTCACTGAGGGGATCAATCAGCCGGTTGCAGGTCCCTCTAAGCAATCCAAGGAGTCTGGCAAAGGAAAGGGGCGAAAGTAGATACTGTGCCCAATTTGTCTATGTTTTAATTTTCCGATTGAATCAATTCTGTGATGTCTTTTTCAAACCATTCAACTAATCTGTGTGAAAGTTCTTGACAAACAACTTGAGTCATAATTGATNAGTGTGTCCGAGTACNAAATGAANATGNNNATCAANATGNATATNNGNAGNNNATATGNNNATNANCTAGGGGAGNAAGTGGTCATGACCTNNGGGAGGAAGNGGTCATGACCTTGAGGANGANNTGGTCATGACCTTGGGGAGAAAATNGTCATGACNTTNAGGAGGAGANGGTCATGACCTNGGAAAGNAAGNGGTCATGACCTTGGGGAGNAAATGGTCATGACCTTGNGGAGGAANTNGTCATGACCTTGGGGGAAAGGTCATGATGATGGAGATGAGGAGGTCATGACCTTACACATTAAATACTTGCAAATTTAGAATATATAATCAGAGATAAACATTGATTATTGTATTGTATACAATGACACTATTAGTAATGATTCAGAGTTTGAATATAACTCTATTCATTATATATTGCTAAATCAGAATAGGAGGATAAAATCTATTGATATATTATATACTATATCACCATTTGTGGAAAATTTACATCTCAACATATATCATATCGGAAGTACTCCAGATTCTAAAGGCGGAATTAGAGAGAAATATAATCCTATATATTGGATATTGCCATATTGGGAATATATGACAGGAGGTAGAAGTCTATTGGTATATTATATGCCATATTACCATTCATGGGAAATTTATTTCCTGATATATATATTGGAAGCACTCCAGATTTTGAAGATGGAATCAGCCAGAAATATAATTCCATATACAGAATGTTGCCATATTGGAAACATGCAACAGAAGATAAAAGTCGAGTGACTAGCTGTACACATGTCATGGTTAATGAGAAATTTATTTCCTGATATATCATATCAGGAATATTCCAGATTCCAAAGGCGGAATTAGAGAGAAATATAATCCCGTATATTGGATGTTGGCATATTGGGAATATATGACAGGAGGTAGAAGTCCATTGGTATATTATATTACCATTTGTGGGAAATTTATTTCCTGATATATCATATTGGGAATATTCCAGATTCCGAAGGCAGAATTAGAGGGAAATATAATCCCGTATATTGGA
>JANAWD010000894.1:0-13271 GCA_027627245.1 Meripilus lineatus | reverse complement strand
GGACAGTTAGCGCTTTCACTACCAAATTGAGCGAGAAAACCAACCATCCTCTTGCCAACACCTTCTCCCACTCGGCGACCACCACCTGGCCCTCCCAGATGAAGTCGCCCCAGCCTCCTCTGACGTCGTACTCCCATTCGACGCATTCATCCCCCTTCTTGATCCTGATTTCCGCTTCTTGTCCCTGGCGGCACGTACGGCATCCACAATCTGCCAAGAATAGAACGTCTTCACGACGATTCTGCTGGGATCGCATTCATCTTGACCGACGGTCAATCCTTCCTCGTCTCGACCGTCTAGATATCCGAGTTTCCGAGCGTGGTAGGAACGCCAGCCTAGTCGTGGTCTGGTATGAGGTGTGAGATCCTTGACGGCATGTTCGCCGACGCCTCTACAGTCGATGGCGACTATTTTACAGTCGGGTATCGAGTGTTTACGGGCGTGGAGGATGAAATCCTTGAGTGCGAGACCTGTCATGCGGGTGTTATCTGCCTCGAGGATGCGGAGACGGGTACAAGCCTGAATAAGTTCTGAAAGTGCGTCACTACTGATGTTGGAATAAGATATGATCAAATGTTCCAAGGCGTGGCCTGGTTCTGTTGGTTCTGGCGTTGTGGGAGTTATCGCCACCCTCGTGCTTGTGGTTGTGGTCATGGTCGTCTGTGATCCTGGGAGTGAACCTTCTGCTGGTTCAGGCGGTGGGGAAGGAATGACTAGCGGTTGTGAGGGAGTGAGAACCTCCAGGACGTCATCCGTGATCTCTGTAGCGTCTTCAAAGTCGATTTTCCGGATAAGAGGCGTCGTCTCCAATAACCTTATAACCCCATCATCTCGTAACTCTGGTCCTATCCCTGCCAATTCCAGGAATTCAAGTTTCGGAACAGAGTGGGCAAGGTGGGAACAGGCGTGGTCGGTGAGGAGGATACATCCCGATAATGATAGATGGCGCAGGTTTGTCACTCGTCGCCAGTGGCGAGTTGGGTCTGTCGGGTCTCGTCCGGCTTCTCGTGAGGTCAGTTGGACTGCGCTGATGTGGGTTGCGTCCTCTGCGGTGCAAGATACGAACGCATCGATAGATGAATTGTGCAGGTCTCGAGCACCGGAAATGTCGAGAACCTCGAGGTATGGTGCAGCCTTCCCCAGAGCTCTCATCATTGCATCCGTTACTCTCCTCAGCCCCGCCAATCTAAGGACCTTCAACATCATATACTCCCCTCGCGCCACGGAAGCCTCGGCGACACTGCGAACACCCTCCCCGTTCATATTAGAACAGCGACTCATATCCAAAGTAACGAGCTTGGGACAATAAGTTGCAAGAACATCGCAGGTCGTATTCGTGACCGCCAAAAGTCCTTTGACGTACAAAGCTTTCAAGGCAGGTGAACGAATGAGAAGATGATGTAATGAACGAGATGTCAGAGCAGAGCAACCCTGAAGGTTAATTGACGTAAGGTGCGTGTGGGGCAGCTCTGTCGAATGCGGCGACTTGACGCAGAGATGATCGCCAATATTGATCATCGTCGACGCTGAGATATTGGCCCGTCCAGTAAAATCTATTTCCCTGATGAACCCTCCAGCGAGTTCCGCGAGACGGCAGAGAACCGAGGAAGGCAGTTTGGGGAATGAGCGAAGTTCTAGCTTCACCCAAAGCTGACCGTCGAATATGAGACTATGCCATTCTTTCGAGACCTATGGTATCAGACAGCTTAGCATCAGGTTGAACGTATCAGATAAAAAGTTTAACCAACCCTGCTCAGTTTAAATAACTCCCGGATTCCTTTATCCCTACCGACCCACTTGTTCTTCGAAGATCCGGCCTTGAGCGCCGTCCATTTACCATCCCTGACCCGTTTCTCATGCTCTGCTTCATGTATGCACACCAGCACTGCAAATACCAGCAATTTCAATTCCCGAGGGAGGAATTCGTCGAAATAGTCGGGGATAATAGCAGGGGTGGGAACCGGTGGTGCAAAGATGTCAGCGGGAGCGAGTGGGACAATATCGAAGACTGATGTCTGTAACGGCAGAGGAGAAGAATAGGACCGGCCTTTGGTACGGAGGGGATTAGGGTCCGTAGGACGTGGTGCGCGATATGCAGAGTGGATGGCTCCCCATGCGAGATCGGTTTCGACGACGGGAGTAGCGACGGGAGTACGAGACCGGAAGTCCCGGACCCAAGGCGTTAGACAGCCGGCTTGACCGACACAACCGTACGGTGTGAAGTTGGTGTCAAAGAGAGGTTCATCCAATTGAAATGTTGTGGTGCCAAGTGGGCTACTGGGAGGACTCTGTGTTTTCTTGAAGAGAAGTCTCCGGGCGATTGTGGATGGCGCCTTACTAGTGTTGGCGAGCTTGAACTTGACCTTGTTGATGGAGAGACCCGAGAGAGATCTCCGAGAACGGTTGGAGAGGCTGGAGAGGGAACGAGCTCGTATTGGGATATGTGGGGCACCTTCACCTTCTGCTCGATCGGGTGTGTTCGGCGGACTTGCCGGACCCTCTGTATCGACTGAGGATGGAGTCATGGGAGATCGCTCGACCTCTACGATCGAGGAGAAAGTCGAATCATAGGACGATGGTCCCGGCAGAGTAGTGGACTCTGGACTTCCATACATGAAGGAAGGTGGCAAGAATGAGAGTGGAGGAAGGGTCGGCGGAAGTTCTCTTCCCTTTCCTTTCCCAATGAGAGGCTCTTCGCCGACGATCATTTCGACCATCTCTGAAGTGATGAAGTCAGAGGTGGTAGACGTGAAGTAGTCAAAGGGTAGCATGGTATCTGGCGGATGAGTAGAAGAACTTGGAGATTGGTAGGAAAGGCCAAACAGTGGATCTTCGATGAAATCATCTCGGTGCCGTATGGGTACGGGCTCGGAAGGGGCGATACCCTTGCCCTTGATGTCTGGGGAGCTGAGTTGGTGCATCGAGCTCTGAGCAGACAGGGATCTAAAAAGAGTGGTGCGAGTGGTGGACGGTGGAGGTGAGGAACCTGAGGGGGAGGGCAAGTTGTCGGAGACCCTTGAGGCGTCCTCGAGGAAAGGGACCTTGAGCTGTTCATAAGAGTCAAATTGGAATACGGGTTCAGCGTTATCGATGTCGTGCGTGCGGCTCATGGTGAGAGGAAGCAATTCTGGTCAGAAAGGTCGGCAAAGAGATATGATAAGATATAGAAAAGCGAGGACAAAAAGCGAGGATTGAAGAGGATGTGTGAGAAAGCTATAGTTGTGTATGGTTTCAGATGTGCCTGTGATGCCTTTGCATGTTTAAGAGCGTCTTTGTTGTGTGCAACGACGAGCGAGGGGGCTAATCAATCCAGAACAAGCCGGTAGAGATGCTTTGCCATATGGCTTTAGGAGCACAACATGCCGCTCTGTGCAAGGCTTCCTGAGCCAATACACTGACCACATGCCCCCTCCTCGGATCACCGCACATTCCCACGCCTGCTTAATCGCTCATATCTCGGTACAGAGCCCAGATCATCCTCTCCTTCTTCAATGCTTCCGCTCACAGAAAATTGCTACGAAACACCTTGTTCAAAAAACAGGGTGCCAAAAAGACAGAAATTTTATCCTTGTGGAGACACAAATGATCACAAGGGCGGCCATTTCGAGCTCACAGCTTACACCTCAGACCCAACAATGTCCGGGACCGGACACTGGCATCAATTCAATCCGAGCATGGGTAATAGAAGGAAGTGGCGTAGTGCTAGTAACCTAATCTTCCAACGGGGATTGACTCGCACTTCCCTTCGATCCTTTCCGGTTCTTCTTTTTCTTTTTCTTCGACTTTTTCGAGACAGCTGGAGCATCTGAACCCGACATGGGAGTGCTCCGGCCAGAGTCTATATGGCCAGCAGCCGAAGAGGCAAGGGTTGCAGCCAAAGGTCCACTCCGAGGAGGAGAAGGAGGGACTTCATCCCCGTAACCTTCGAGACCAACACCATCAGCTCACCAAGATACCAGATAAAAAGCCGAGACCGCACGAACCGTCAAACGGATCCATCGCAACTCGTCTGCGTTTCCTGGTTCCCTCAGAATCAGGGTCCAGCGCCCTACCTTTCCCTTTGCCCTGATCCGATGTCACATCTTCCTTCTCTTGCTCGTCATCCACAGCCATATCAGCATCATCTTCTTCAAATCATTAAACACTTCGAGCTCATCCTCCTCCTCGCTCCCAGCTTCCTTCAATTCTTTCTCGTATTCCGCTCGCGCGATCATCTTGCTTGTTACCCTGATAGGTATCTTGGCTGTCGAACCCCCTGCTTCCGGCATTCCTTCATCCTGTCCAGGTGGGCGCTGAGACGTAAACTGAATAGACGAGATGGCGCTCTTGATGAATCTGTTCGCAGCAGCTTTATCCAAGGCGAGTCGCCCTATAAAACAGAAAGTGGTCAGATAGTCGGAGGATTGGTCATGTGCTGAAAAACGCACGACGCTCTGTGTCTTCTGCTTTCTTGAGTTTATCGAAATATTGACGAATCCTATCCTGTACTTGAATGAGTCTTGAACCCTTGATAAATCAGTGAGACAAAAAATCATACCAGTTCCTGGATAACTGGGTGTGTTTTCGGATCGATCCCCCGTGTCTTGAGGTAGACTAGCAGAGGTCATCATTTTTGGACATTTCCATGCATTCTGCGATACTCACTGAATATGAGGTCATATATCAGATATGGTATTGCAACCTGTAGTTTCGCTTGTTGCATCGTCTCTAACCCAACCAAGGTCTCCGGAAGAGGCTGAACGAGGAGTGGTTCGAGGAGAGATTCCAAATCATCGAGAGATGTATTGAGAGCAGAAAGCCTTGCTCGAGTTTTTGCCGAAGTATCCGCCATGGTGCTTCTGGTCCTGGGACCACTCGATGGAGAAAATTAGTTGCGCAAAGGTTCGACGTCGGTGTTCAACAACGTTCAACGATGGGGACGAGCCTTGGCGATGTCGGATTGTTCCTGTAAAGTTTGTGAGATCTGAATCGAGATTCGTCCATTCGAGAACGCCACGAGGTTACTCGTCGGAGTCAACAAGTACAAACACATCCTTGTCATGGTGCGTCCATGACACTCTAGTGCGATTACCTTGTAAAACCTAACAATGTTTGTCACAAACAGTCGTCCGAACTTAGGTATACTGCAAATACTCAACTTGAGCATCGTACGTTTCACAACAAAATCTTGGAAGGTCTTTTTCGCTGATGTATCCTCTGTAGTCCACGCTCGTTACACAGGAACAGGTAATTTTACACTTTGACCCTTTGGAATCGTAACTGAAACCCCCAAATAGGCCATGCAGATCTGACCAAATAGTAGGTGCAGCCCTTCTGGCGTACAGGCATACCTCACAATTTTCAATAACAGTGAGTGGCTGACACATCAACACCGCGATACTCTGGCTTCTATCGTCGGACACCCGCCACTAGCGTCATACCTTGCAATTGCAGACGGGGAAGCGATTGGCAGAGTCAAATTCGAAATGACCGAGGTGCGATGACGTCCATGGCCTCTTCGTATCCGTTGCTTCTCCTGCTAATGAGAATTCTTAGCGAATGCTTCAGCCTTGTGGTCCACCGCCTACCAAGGATGATTGACCGTAGTGCCTTATCCAGTTTGACTCGATTGCAACGGCCCCAAGCGAACGGAGATGCCACTCCGTCCTCGCTGTCGACCAGGAACTTGTCCTCGATGTTAATCTATGTCTCGTAGTCATAAAATTGTATCTACAGTACTTCGTGAGTGGGCCTCATATAGATTGAAGATCGCACAGGTTACATTATCACTCGCAGAGCGGAGCCGAAATTCATTGAGTTAGGTATAGACCCATGCCACCTGGCCGGATATTGTAGCAAGACAAATTCAAGTACAAGGTGAACCCCCGATGTGAGGAGAATTCAACAACACCTATGATTTTTCATTCCCAGCCTTTTGATGGCGTGCATGGACCCTGGGTCAGCCTCTGGCTGACGTCCCTTTCGATATTGACGGTCCAAAACGAAAGGTCGTCCTTGGTATTAATATGCGCGGTGCATGGTCCTTGCATCGAGCGAGGCTGTTCCGTTGCTTGACCCCAAGTTTTGTGCTTCAACACCGCCGGGAGCCTCTTTGGTCTCCACTTGTTNTTTTTTTTTTTTCAAAAAGGCCACAATCTCATATCGCCAGACCATTGTACCCCAGGATACTTAAATTGGTGATGATGGACACCATACCCCCTGGTATAACAACCCACTCCCCTTCCCCTCCTCTAAACGATACTTTCTGGTTCCTACCACCACCCCCACTCTCTTCCGGGAATTGCATCCCGGGCTCATCTCTCGATACCAACGAGACATTCACAACTTTTTCATCTGCTTATGCATCGCAAGCTACAACCATGGGCGTATTCACTAAACGACCTGGGAAATCCACAGATCCCCTTGTAGCATTCCCTTCTGCCGACAATGGTACCAACAAAGTCAACAGCAAATCAGACGACGCGTCAAATGAACTCTCGACCCCCAGTGTCCGTTCGACCGTTACTGCTCCGAGATCAAGGGCAGCGACCCTCAAGGCATCGTTGAAGCCTAAGAAATCCATGGCCAAACTCCTCGATATCAAGAAGGTCGCGTCCGCTAAACAAAACGAAGAACACCCTCCTTCCCCACCGCTCCCCCTTCCGTTAGCTAGCGCGGGGTCGAACTTCTCCGACTTCGAAGTTGTTCCTTCTCAACCCCAGAAGTTGGATGAGGGCAAGACCGAAGCTCCGAAGAAGGAGGGCGAAGGGGGTGAACAAGACCCTTCGAAACAATCCTCCGAACAACCCCAACAGCCACAAGAGCCTCTTCCTTATGTGGAGAGGATGATCTATTACCGTGGCCCGATCCCCCTTCACGCGTACCCCCCTTGTGAGGCTCCCTACATGGTGTCTTACGGTTCCAACGCGTTAATGAGGTCAGTCACTACTCCGTTGGTCGTTCTCGACGTCATTGACGCGTCTGTTCATCGTTCAACACAGTGACTACTACTCCACTCAACTGTACAACCAACTCTGTCCCGAAGGCTCCCCAACCTTCTTCAACTACGGCGACAAGCCTCCTATCAATATTCTCGACATCGGCTGTGGGGAAGGAGACTGGGCCGCGTACGCTGCGAAGTTGTGGAAGGCTTCGAACGTGAAGATCGACATGCTCGACCTTGTTGATATCTGCAAACCCGTTCGTGACGCTCTCGAGGACGATATCAAGGAGAGCTTGAAGTGGAACCAGGGTAACATGTGCGTAGTCCTATTTATTAGTCGTTGATCTATACCACTCACACGGCTGTCTGCGATAGCCTCGGCGATGGACTAACCTTCAAGGATGAATCCTTTGACCATATCCGGTTGGCGAATATGACCATGGCAATTCCCTATGAAGCATGGCCATCCCTCCTCCGCAAGATCAAACGCATCCTGAAACCAGGAGGTCGCCTCGAGATTATAGACGATCAACTCTTCTATCCTGAGTGTCAGTACCCATACGATCCTAATGACGACAAATGTCCTCCCCCCAAAGTATGTCCTCGCCCATCGAAGAAGTCTAACCCGATCAGAGTAGACGGCAATCAATCTTCGGGGTCGTCTGAATACCATAGCGCAACGTCACAGCCTTCCACTCTCACACACGACGGAGACGACGAAGATGACGATGTGTTTTTCGGTGGTCGATCCGCGTCTCCCCTTCCACCGCCGCCACCACCGAAGACGGGGCCTTTCTGGGAGTTTGAAACGAGGGCCAGGGCTTCCCGCAATATCGAGAGGATCTTTCACGCGATGATCAGAGACAAGTATAGGATTGGGTATCAACCCCACACGTTCCTGAGGCTCCTGCTCAAGGACATCTTCGGCGAAGGAAATTCTAAGAGATCTCACAGCTACCAAGTTGTCGTTCCTACCGAGGACATGGAGCTCGACGTCCCTTCAACCGAGACTACCCAAAATTCTAAGGCTCAGAAAACTGGCGAGGGCGACAACAACAAGCGTTCGTTGAGGTCCCGCGGAAAACCCATCACCGTCGAGTGGGAGAGGAAGGACAAGGGGAAGGGGAAGNCCAAGGATACAACCGAAAAAGGAAAAGAACAACCCGCCAAGAAGTCNACAACCGAACGGACTGCCANNNGTTGCTCCTTCTCCTGATCGTCCCGGTCCAAGTTCCCGTCCCGCTATCAATTCTCAAACTCGCTTCCCCGTCCCCCCTCTTCCACAGCAAATGTCACCAAAAGCAGCGAGGGTGTTGGGTGAGAACGCTAATAGGCCGAGGCCGACCCGACCTTACCAGCCGGCTGGAATCATCGTCCTCCCTTCGACCTTCATCCCCTGTGAACCTGACGTCCTGGAGATGCATGCGTTCAAGAACAGTCATTTGCTTTTGGCTTCTAAGTTCGCCATGGTTCGTTACGTTGATCAACACAGGAACGCCGAGGGTGTGCCCTTGTTGAGTCCTGAGGATATGGACGAACTCATGTGGGATTATGATAGGTATGTTCTTTGTAAATCGAAGTGCGCGGAGTTACTGACGTCGTACCGTTCCTTATCTCACAGTTTCCGAAGAAGACGTTTGAATTGGCCTCAAGACTACCCGAGTGCCGATTTTCAAGAAGAATGTGCTGCGGATGGTAAAAAGTCCAAGCTCTTCGGCCTCCTTGGGACACACAAGGATAAGGAATCAAAAGAGGTCAAGGAGCCAACGGCGCTTGAGAGACGCAGGGCAAGGGGCCATTCTGTCTCGCTTCCAAAGGCACAGCAACTCCTCCGTCCCATCAAGCGTGCAGGCAGGGATAATAACGTCATCGTGAGGACCATCCGCGTCTACGAAGCTATCAAACCACTGCCAACCCTCCAACGGGCAGTGAGCCAGCCAGCAATCTCCTCTAAGACCAAGGTTAACCTCAAGGCTAAGGCTAAGGCGAAGGCTTCCCCAGCCTCCGACTCCCCTCCCAAAAAATAATTGTTTCTTGTTCAGTTCTTTTCTTCTCTTTTTTTTTATCACCACGCTCGTTTTCTCTCTTGTCCATCCAAAAACTACTGTATGGCATCCCCCGCTCATTACACTTTTCATCCTCTCTCCTGTCCAACGTTCACACTCTTTTACGACACTCCTTTGTATTTCACCTTTCACAAGGGCTCCGATCATCAAGCCATCAATGTGGATCAATCATCAACCGTGTAGTAATAGAAATCACCTCTCAATCAATGTGTCCTCAATCTGAATGTATTTAAGTAGTCTTCTTGAATCAGACCTATAAGAGATGTCTTGTCATATCCACGAATTCCAAGAGTGACATCCTTAATCGGTTCCTCGCCGCACAACCTCCAACTTGTCAGAATCCTTCAATTCCTTATCACAGACGCCCAAAACAAATTCTGAGAAACAAGCAAGTATATATGCAGGACATTCATGATCGTGGCTCAATTGCCAACGAGTTACATCAACGTTGTCCGAGTAGTATCAAAACAAACCGCAAAGAGTCCCGTGTCGTTACAGAATCAAGACGGAAAAAGAACACAGTTCATGCCATCCCAGAGACACTCGCGGGATCGACTTCTTCCCACTCATCAATTGCTTCAGAAACAACGGACTGCCTGTAAGCAGGCCGCAATCCACGCGCGAGTCGTGCGCGGAGCATACAAACTAGGCGAACAACGACAAATATGACGACTTCTCCCGCTGCGATGCCCACGATGTACGCTGCGAGGAGGTTTCCTTGCTTTACAGGATCGAGGAAGGAGTAGGCTATACGTGGCAGGTTAGTGCATCGAAAGTCGTGGGTGTGGTGCTTCGACATGAGGTAAAAATCACTGACTGTAGAAAC
Source organism: Meripilus lineatus (assembly GCA_027627245.1). Lineage (NCBI taxonomy): Eukaryota > Fungi > Basidiomycota > Agaricomycetes > Polyporales > Meripilaceae > Meripilus > Meripilus lineatus. The sequence goes on along the minus strand of JANAWD010000894.1, from coordinate 3,457 downwards.
CTTGAGAGGCGAAGGTTATGTAGGCGACTCCGAGGTAGGCGCCGAGGAGGATGATGAGGAAGGGTACGTGTATCCAGGGCATGGGGGCAACATTGGTCAAGAGGATTTCGAAGAGTGCGAAAGCAGAGTTGAGAGCGTGTTGGGATACATTTGACCAAGCTGTGGGTTTCAGAAGACGTCAGGAACGCTAAAGTTCTGGTTGCGATGGTAAAATTAAAAACGTGGGGGTCGGACTGACAGCTAAACTTGGTAGAAAATGTCCCGGAAGATGAAAGGAGTGACCAAAACACAATAGTGACAACGAGTGCTGGTAGGGGGGCCACTGGGTCAGCCTTACGGGATCGGAACTCGATGAGACAGCTTACGGAATGTCACTATTGTGGAGTATAGCAGCATGTGCAGGAATTGCAATGTGCGGGGCCATCGTTGTAGTGGGTAGCTTTTCCCACCTCGTAATGCGAATGCGAGTGTCTGTACGCCTGAAGCCCAAAAGTATGCCAGCAGACCAATGTAGGACAGGGAAGTGAAGTACGAGAAATATCTATTGGGATCCCCAATAACCAGGTTTTCAGCCAGCAGGTATGACAAGAATTAAGACGATGCATACCGTTCCGCAACATGCAATTTGGTAGCATCCCAAATGAGGATCACGAGGACAGTAATGAGAGCATAGAGAGCGAGGGTCAACCGGATGATAGCAAGGACGAGGGGGGAGAAAAAGGGGGAAGTAACCAGACTGTGTTCGGGGTCGAAAGGAGTGACGACTCCTAGGGTATGGAAAAGGCCCTTGGACATGGACGTTGAGGAGAAAGCAGAGGACGGGGTGGCATCGTCGACCTCTGCTGGGATGCCTAACCGCCGCTAAATAGACTCGCACTTCCCGCACAACGGGAAAATTATAAAATCATATATCACATCTTGCTCTCTGATCTTGATCATCGTCTAGAGCGAACAACGACCGCCTGGGTCTCCTTCCAATTTCTTCTCCTCCCCACTCCTCCACAAGCAGACATCCCACACCCGCCAACCAGAGCCTGCTCAAAATGGGTCAGAACGACAACACAGGGCCATCATCAATACTCAATGGCGTCCACAACTCAATTACACAGGAAAATCCTCGCCAACACCCAACCTACTGGTTCAAAGACGGATCACTCTTAATCCAGGTCCAATCGAGCATATATCGGATCCACGGATCGTTGCTAGACCGCCACTCCCCCGTCATATCTACATTAGCAAGGTCTAGCAACCCAACATATGACCTCCCACAAGTCCACATACCTGAAGAACGGAGAGTATCAGTAGCAGACTTTGAGGTTCTCTTGGAGCACCTGTACCACGATATGTACGTCGCTTCGACCCTCATGACAGTTGGACAGCAGCAGACAAGCGTCCCGTATGTCGATATTCTCAAAGACCCCTAGGGTTCGATACACCCTTCTATCGGGTTGCATCGCTTCTCCGGGTCTCATCAGAACATCAGTTACACCTTCCCTCTATCAACACCATCGCACGATATCGATTTCAGCATATGTTTTCAAAATCTCTAGACGACTTCACCCACTCTGACGAGGCCGACCGAGCGCTCGCTCTCGCTGTGCAATATAACATGTATCCAGTACGTTCCAAGCAATTCCCAGCAGGCCCTCGCACTCACTTCGACGTCTTCTCTGCAGGTACAAAAAGGATTGTATTACAACGTTGCCACGCATTTTCACTTCGAAGACGATGGCGATGGAGGGGAAGAGAACCCCACAGAGACGTCACAGGGGGAGGACCAGGCACAATCACCTCAAATTCCCCCAGACCTTGCACAAAAATGCAAACAGCTGTTAGATCATCTCATCGCACACTTCACACCGGTACTCTTCACGGTCGCAACGGCAGGTCATATGAATTGTACAGATGTATTCGCAGAGTTGTGGATGCCATTAGTAATTTCACCAGCATTGGGAAATAACGGCCTATGTAAACCACTAGAAACTCTCCAAGCAATCATCGAGCTCGATTGGAAAGAACACGGTCTCTGTGAAGAGTGCGTACAAAGCAAGAGGGAAGAGTGGAAAGGCGAGCAAAAGGAAGTGTGGGACAGATTAGATAGCTGGCTTGGGATAGACCAGACAATGTAGACAGGGAGACAAATTAATCATACAAACCAGACTGTGGACGTACACTGTTCCTCCGAGGATAACTTCCAAGTATCAATGGTGCAGGTGAATCTCGATAGGAAGGATGCGCATTTATCTGGGATGCTGCAGCATTCCGTCAGTTCATCGCCTCATTGTTTCAGGGAAGACACGACGAACATTCCAGCAAACAGCCCGTAAGGGTGGGTTCCCAGCGTTTGACTTGCTATGGGTGAGCATCAATCCAGCGGAGCATCAATCAACGAACCTTTTATTCACCCACGAAACACAATGAGATATAGGATATGGACACTGACCGTATAGACTACACAGGGAGTGATGAAGAAACAATTATAGAACAGGTAACAGGCTCCCGCAACGTGTGATCCACCTACAATCAGGTTTCCAACATCGTGGGATGAGCATGACAGGAAATCAATACAGATAAGGATGGATGGATTGGACGGACTGATGATCTCCGCAGTTGTCGATGGCCCAACGCTGCCCAAGCATGAATACCACGAAGGAGTCTACCTGAAAGTTTATGATGAAAAGACGAAGAGAAAGTAACAACATGACCTTCACGCGGCAAGACTATAAGAAGTCCTCCGCTCGGGCTCGTTTCTTTCCTCTCATTTCCTCTAGAGGCGGTGTCGGGACAACGGGGGCAGGAATATCCATCTTGACATCGTTCGTTGAATCTCTGGCGAAGAAATACTTTTGATTGATCGATCGCTTCTCCTCCTGTTAAGAGCTGGGTCAACAGTGGTCTCACTTCACAATAACCTGAACATACAGGAGAAAAGTTGGCATCTGACCACTTGAGTTCCGTGGACTTCTTGAAAGGAGGGTTCGTCTGTGAGAGACCAGGATTGGGAAGGGAGAGCTCAGCTGGAGGGTGTGGTATGTTACCAACATTGAACGTGGGTAGTGGGTGTGCTGGAGGTGGTCCAGGGATAGGTGGTGGAGGAGAGACACTTGTCGATTGTGCTGGAGGAGGGATCCCTACAGGTGGTACAAAGGTTGGAGGTGCGCCTGGGGGAAGGAATGGAGGAGGGAACGGAGGGCGAATGCCACCAGGCGGGAAGGGCGGCATCCCTGGAGGCATCATGCCTGGTGGTGGCATACCACCTGGGAAAGGCGGCATCGGGAAACCTGGAGGAGGCGGTCTAATGAGGTATCACAGATCAGTCGTCATCATGTTTCAATCGATGTTCACTTACCCTGGGGGCATTCCGGGCATACCGGGTAATGGGAACGGAGGAGCTCCAGGGAAAGGCGGCATAGCGCCTGGAACAAGCTGGGGCGCACCTGGTAGAACGGGCATGGCG
>JANAWD010000893.1:0-13310 GCA_027627245.1 Meripilus lineatus | reverse complement strand
CACCCTCCTCCCTTCCGTTCCCCAATATAACCTCCTCCTTCCGCTAACCCCCATTCACCAAGTCCTTCGTGCACCCCATCGCCCGAATCCCGTCTCTCCTCTCTTCCCTCGCCCCTCTCGTCTCGTCGTCTTCGCTCCATCTGCGCGCATTAAGCCTTCGGTAGGTTGGGTTACAGGGGCCGAGTTCTCGACACGCAGGAGTGTCGCACGGTAAGCACCATCCCCATCTCCCTTCCGTCTCTGGGTACCCTCTTTGACCTACTCCCACTATAGGCCTGCTGTCCCCAGCCCCACATACTCGTCTCCCCACTTTCTTGTCCCTCCCACGCCTCTCCATCTTGTGTCTCGCCTTGCAGGCCTCGCTCGGCCTCCGCTCAACGCTCAATAACACAGTCCCCATATTGGACACTGGGGTGTTTGTTAGCAATGCCACTGCGCAAGGTGACTGGTAAGCCCCAGTCTCTCATCTTTGTGCCTTCTCCGAAATGACTCATTTGAATTTCCGGATGCTCATTACCCTCATAGTCCCACTGATGTCTACCCACTGAGTGATAGACGGGATGGATGGGGAAGTTACTGGATCAATGGTATGTCCAGTGTGTTCATTATCTCCACCCATTGTATCACCACTTTTCCGCCCGGATCTCATTGATAATCCCCTTTCCTTCCATCTCCCCCTTGCTGACTTGCCGCCTTTCACCTCTCACCTCTCTCCATGTACTGTAGTTCCCACAGATAGTTTCATTGCTTCTGATGACGCTCTCATGTCCCCCTTGCCTAAATGGGAATCTTGTTACTCCCTGAGGTTGTATTTACTCTCACTATGGTTTAGCACCTTCCCTGTTGTGGTAGATAGATCTGAAATGAAATAATCATTCACCCTTTCAATCATTCATGAGATGCCATTGATTTGCATTCCAATCTGTTCATTCTGCTTCTGAACTTGCTGACATAGCCTGACAAAATCTTCCAAATATTTCTGAGTTTTTGTGAACTTTACTGAGTTCCTTCTGAACTCATCTGAATTTGTCTGAACTTATCTGAATTTGTCTGAAAATCATTTCAGTGTTTCAGAAGATTTTCAGACAAATTTCATATGTTTTCAGACTTTCTCAGTTATTTTCAGTGATATTCAGTGAAGTTCAAATGAACTTTGAGCAGATCTTTTTTACTGATGGAGCTAATCAGTACTCATCTCTGATTTGTTGATCATGTTGCACCAGGGGGGATCCCATTCTTCTTCAAACGATGCGCGGTCACTCGAGACCTCTTCAGGCTCCTTGTTGAGATGCGGCCATCAATGACCGCCGGAGGGCTTGAGGAACACATCAAGCGTAAGTACGCACTGATAATAGATAACAGAATATGAATTGATTGACCTTTAGAGCTCCATCTCGCCGAGTATAAGGAGCGAATGTTGGAATATCTTGTCTTCTTCAAGGTCCGCTCAATGCAGAAGACGGCCGCGGATCCTCGCCTCTACCCATACTCGGTACCATATGACGAAACCGGATACGATGACCAATCCATCACGGCGGATATGATTTCTGAGGTGTATCAAGGGTTCAATGAACGGTCAAGAAGGGACGAGTCTATTAGATACACACGTACACTCTCTGGTAAGGTCTCCTTAGACCCAAGTTTGGATATCAAACTAAAACTTAATCACCTAACACAAGGCGAGTGCATCTCTATGGACGCATGCTTCAAAGCACCGAAGAGAGGCGCTGTCGTGGTGGCACCAAGCGGTACAAGACACCGCGTAGGAAGAGGTGGGATCTTGAGTGTTATCAATGAACGCTCAGAGATCATCGCCTGGGTGAGCAAAAGATGTCAGTGTCGTCAATTTGGATTATTAAACAATACCATAGCGCATATGCCAAACCAAAAAAGGTGCGGAGACGACGGAGTTGCTCAACGCTCTCCGTACACGATATGAGATCCTTGGCACTGAATTTCCATATGGCGTGGTTGTGGATGATTGCTGTCAAATGCGGCCATCCATCGAAGCCGCATTCAAGGAAGTGCTGGTGTTCCTGGATATATTTCACTGTGTCGCAAGGTTTGTGGGAGTTTCAATGGTTTGGGGACACTAGGATAACAGAGGACTTACAGGTATACCGCGGTCATCATCGGGGGTAAAAAGAATCCATTACGAGGCACGGTTGCCAGGGAGATCCGTGATTCCCTATTGAAGGAGGGCGCGACGCCCAACAAGCCAGCATTGTATTGGGCACGGGAGGAACAAGAAGAAAAACTCGAAGCCGTGTATAAGAAGTGGTCACAACATGGGGGTGTGTGGTCCGCGGCTGCGCCAAAGGTGAGAAGGATATTATATTCATAAGGAAGTACTCACCGGTAGTGGGTGCAGTGCCATGCGAGTCAGCTAGAACATGTCCGTAATGGGTGTTTGACGTGTCTCTACCAACATATACGTTCATATGGGAGTCGCATTGAGTCCCTGAATCGTCAGTGGAATGCAGTTATCAAGCATGTTTCATCTGGGCTTGCCAATTACCTTGCGCTGAGTTACAACTTTGTCCTCCGAAAGAATATCCGAACGGCGATGAGGAATCCCTGCGACCAACGTTCGGACTTCATTGACTCGACATTCGGGTCACACTATGTTGGTTTGGTGGATTATGTCGCCAGACTTTGGAACCGCCTATATGAAGAATCGAAGGCCAAAGGAATTGCCCATCACGTTGATGAGGCTTTTGAGCCTCTTCCAGTGTTGAAGGACGTAGCGAGCAGGGAGATATTTGGCCTAGCCCTCACGCAGGGTATGACCTCCTTTTGCGGGAAGCTAGACATCCAAGAGATCATCAAAATAGAAGAAGAAGACGATGAACACGAACCTCAGGTTTTGGAAGAAGATGCCGACTTGGATGAGTGTACCAGTCCCCATGAAGCGGTCTCAGAAACGGCCCTCTTGAAGGGTATGGACATCGACCCGGCACTTCTCCTAATCCCTCTGGAGAGCCGCCCTGACATTCCACCAAATCCGTCAACACACAGCGGCCCTACAACAAGTGCAACGCCAAATTGCGAGGGCGGGGACAATGCCAGCAAGCAACCCGAGGTCCCTGCCACACTGGAGGCGCAAAGAAAGCCGACCGAGCAAACTGTACCTGAAAAGACGGTCATTGTAAGTTATCCTGGTCTTGAAGTAAACACGGAAACTCATCAGTACTCACCTTTTTACCTTGCCAGGATCTTACTGGCGATGATCAGACCCGAAGGTCTGATCCTGGTGATCAAGTTGATTGTGGGGGGATTAGTCGTGAATCAAAGAGACGGAGGGGCAAAGAAGGTACTCACCCGCATGATCTTCGGGATCCAGATACGGATACGAAGGGTCCTGGCCCAGAGAACGTTGGGGATGTTGAGGGTGCCCCCAGGCCACTCAAGCGCTTGAAAACGATCAACACGAACCCTGGGAAGTCGCACAATGGGCGCCAGGGGGTGCGTGATAAGATTGATCTTCGATGTCGATATCAGGAACTGATCATCACTCACAGGATATATCGAAACTCTCCCAACCGACCCTCACATCATTTTTTCGACTGGGCAACCCTCCCGGCAAGCGTCCTCCTCTCAGTACCAATGGATGTTCACAAGTTGTTTCAACACCTAGACTCCTCGCGGCTCCTGGGCTTGTTTCTCTTTCTTGTCCGTTCACCTTCACTCCTCCGCCTCCGCCTCCACCCGCTCCCAAAGCTGGGCCTAGCGACAAAGCCCTCGCTGTGAAAGTCAATGGCCGCATCATTCACAACGACTACATACCACCCCAACCACTCCTTTGTCCTCCCCAAAGCCCCTCACAACAGCTCTACACGAGATTCACTGGCATCCCTCTCTCTGTGTTCAAAATTGAGCGCGGGGATGAGTTCTTCCTCTTCATGGATCTACGCACTGAACGAAAATGGGTTGCGCACAAAACCACTTCACGCGCATGGATCACGATCACCGAGGAGTACAACCAGGCCCTCGAAAACAAGAACACCGCCGCGGGGTTACTAACAATCAAAAAGAACGTCCACGCGATAATGGAGAAGCTGGGAGAGGTGGAGAATATGGTCCTCAACCGCTTGGTATCCAAGAACTTCACAGGTTAGTACCACGCTAATCTTTCCTTGTCTCGGAGGAGTGCTGAACATTATTCTTTGTCAAAGCCTCGTCTGGGAAGACAGGATTTTGGACGAAACACTGCTATGCAGTGGATTTTGGCCCGTACATCAATGAGACGGCGCTGCAGCCAAAGAAAGGGAAACCGGTATGTCTTCATTCTATGAATCCATTACTTCTCTCATCATTTCATCATTTCCTCAGCGGAAACCTATGACATGCACCCGTTGTAACACGCTCATGTACCCAGGCCCGGACAGTGTGATGGGTAACCATGGCCGCGGTCACTGCTCAGATGGTGCACCTTCGAAGCCCAAGTTCTACGGTGAAGCTGCCCCACCCGCTTCCAACCACAGCGCTGTCTCACGTGTCCTACCCTGGCCTCTCCCTGATGGTATCTTCACTGGAGGATCTCAATTCCACCCTATCGCCTTTGTCAAACACGCCCGAACCTTACGCCAATGTCTCCTCGAGGACAACATACCTGTTGGAGAACTGGAGCTTGAGCTTCAGTCTCTGTTTTTGTATTTCAGCAGAAGGCTTGTATGCGAGGGTGATCAATGGCTTGTGCGCATTCCAGTGGGTATGAAGATTAATCCAGGAGGTGCATCACTTGTGATCAAGCGCAATGATGAGGATCATATCCGGGTCAATTCCATCTGGGATGGACCTCTGCCTCATTGATTGTGGTCTGTATCCTTTGAATTCAAGTGTCACCCTATTCCTGAACCAGTTTCTAGTGGTCACGGCTTGACTTCTTGATGTTCGCCAGAAAGCTGGAGGTCGGGGGATGACGATAACAGCATCTTGATGTTCGCCGGAAGGCTGGAGGTCGGGGGATGATGATGACAGCATCTTGATGTTCGCCGGAAGGCTGGAGGTCGGGGGACGACGATAACAGCATCTTGATGTTCGCCGGAAAGCTGGAGATCGCCGGGGATGACAGCACTTGATGTTCACCAGGGAATAGCGAGTGCGGGAGCCGGAAAGCTGGAGGTCGGGGATGACAACAACAGCATCTTGATGTTCGCCGGGAATAGCGAGTGCGGCCAGTTGATTTCCCTGTTCATGTATATTGTATATGATGTCCTGGTCATATAGTTTCCTGTATTGTATCACATTGCATAAATCTACGCCTGTCTTTGAGAAAATTGACCCCTCCGTCTCCCGCTTCCCCCATCTCAGAACGGGCGCTTAGACTTAGGCAAAAATCTCCCTCCCCTCCCACGTGATCAATGGATGGGTCCCCGGTAACTCAAAAGGGTCGTCGGTGTCTAAAAGGGTCAAAAGGGTCGACCCTTTTAGGCGCTGGTCGACCCTGGGAACCTGACCCTTCTCGCTAAAGCAGGTCTTTTTGACTCGACTTGGGAACACAGGGACCGCCAGCATGAAATTGCGCACAATTTTTCTTCCTTCTCAAGGTAAATGGCACCCTGTTCGGTTGTTATAACCCGTTATCTTTTTAAGTACCCTCGAATTTTTGTTCTAGACTTGGACTCCACTGTCGTAGGAGCATGGCACTACACGCGCATCATGAGCAAAGGAGAAAACTCCATTCTACTGAATCTCAAATCCATCATTCAAATCAAGACATTGATACTCTGTTAGGTGGAAACTTCCGGGCTTGGGGAACCTGTCGTAAAAGACTGCATTTACATGTGGCATGTGGCCCAACGATGCCAAAATTTACGAGTTCAAAGCCAAAGCCCACGCCTTACTCGTTTTTTGTGGAGTCGACTTGATACGCACACACTCAACTCAGCTGTCAGCGCTGATCTTTGCCAATTCTTTGACAGGTACCTCATACGTGGCGGCTGGAAAGTTCTACAGCAATAGTGGAACTTCTGCCGGACCCAGTGGGCGCACTTTCGTCTCAGAAATGTCGACTCGTCTGTCTAAACAATGACCCACTGGTCCATGTTCCGTTCTCTTTCGGTGAGATCTACTTCATATCTTATTGACAGATTAATCAAGGTGAACAGATCCTCTCAGTGCCCGTTGTCGTCTTCTTAACAGCGTACAGGAATCACACCCATGACCGGAAATGAATTCAGTCGTGATGTAGCGAGATGATCACGATAATCGACTAGTACTCACGATGTCAACACCAAGCTCCTACAGGACCTCTGAAATACCGGTACAACTCCGAATCTCCGTATGGGCATGCGATGTAAGAAGGGCATTGCAAATACGAGGAGAACGGAGCGGAATTGGTTTGCTCGTGGTTACTTGGTTCACTCCGTTGTATTTTGAAGTGAGTAAGTTTACCCAAGGTACAGACCTACCTAAGATGTTGAATTCCAATTCGTGTGAGGCGAGGCAGTTTGGAGACGGAAGGGCCTCGTTGTGGGTTTGAACGTCTTTGTCCCTGGCGGCCATGTAGAATGGTGTTAAATCCTATTGAGTAACTGAACTCGGCAGCATAGCCGTGTAGAATCAATGCCCTTCCCAAAACTGTGCCCATATGGACATGCAATTACTCGTAACATCCTATCGCGTGGCTTTAGTAGAAATAGACCATAAAATACTATTGGAATTAACTGAGTTCTGTCGTGCGAGTGTACCAAATCTTCAAGGGGTTTCGAGACACAATTTGTCACAATACTCGTGGACTGTTTAGTGCGATATGGCTTGCCTCTCCCAATCAATGATTCTCCAGTCACGCATGGGTTGGCACCATAATGGTCAGCACCCCTCAGTCGTTGTGCAAGGAAATTTACTCGCCATCTAACGCTGCTCACTTCCAGGCGATGGTCTGACAGACAGTGCGAATATTCAATTGGCGAATAGATGTCTCTTGCTTCAGCGGACCTACTGTCCGCTTACTACGTCATCACCTTCAAGAAGTTGCGGGATGCTCATTTCATTGCTTGTTGTTCACCAATGGGTACTAGTGAATTGCGACCCATCCTGCGGCTTGACTCGGAGACGACAGGATTTGTGACTGACTGTATAGGAAGAGGTCTTGCTTCAGGGATTTTGTAATTCAGATTTTCAATCGCGTCGTCAGCCTCCTTGGAGGTACAAGTTGTCTCTTTTGGAGACTACATTTGTTCATTTGGTATTTGAGATCGCTGCGATTACTAGGTTTGAGAGTCCATTCAAAGACGTTCTGTGGTGGAATATTTCAATGCCGGTATCGCCAGGACCGTTCTTTGGCATTCCTCGGGTCGTGATACCGAGGAGTTGTGCGCCAGGGAACATGATGAACAAGTCCAATCCCCACAAGCATGACTATCGTCGCTTCCATCCTAACCTCATCAGCAAGACCACGATCAAGGTTCAAAAGCAAAGGCATAGGTTAAATTGAAAGACTGCAAAATAAACCAGAATTTCGTACGGCAGAAAGAGTTAGGGACGCAGATGTTGGCAAGCTGGATGTCATTCCGGCTGAAAATTGCTGCCACGAAAAGGACAGAAAAAGACAACAAAGGGAAAGGGGAACCCAAGCTGAAGCAAACAACACGCATCATTTATCGAGCTATCCTTCTCAAGGACTACCATGTAGTGGACAAGGGCAAGAGCTTGACATTCAGCTATAGGCCAGCAATCGCACGAAGCGGCCACACACATCGAGACTGTCAGCATATTGGCCGTGATGACAATTGAGGGATGAGCGTACAATGGGAGCAAACGGTTGATGACCCGCAACAAATGACGATGCCCAGTAACTTGTTTCTCGTAGACATTGGATGTAAGGCCTTCGTTGATCACCCTGTTCCAGGGTCCCTTCCTCAACCCCAATATACTGAATTCCCAGTAATCCGGTAACCATCCAGCAGCCTCCCAGTCGACGATACCGGAGATGTGACTATCTGGAGTCACCATGATGTTATGCCATTGCAAGTCTCCATGTGTGAAGACAATGGCGTGAGGAGGTAATGAAAAGAACTCTTCAGTTGCAGCAATGGAATCCTTGTGCTTGTTTTGTTGACGTGCAGAAGAAAAAGATGCAACATCCCTGAATTGCTGCTGGAAGTCGGCCTCGTTGGCGGTGGCAGGAAGTAGCGAGTTTGGGACATGGGGTCCAGAGAGCGGCCCTCCATCAACTCCGCATACCATGTTACCCCACGGACTGGAGAACGCGCGCATTAGAGTGAGGATTCTGATTAAATCCTCACAGACAACGTCGAGGTTAACCCCATCGCAGCTACTGATGTCTTTTCCCGGGAGTCGCGTCATCAGAATCGAAGGAAAGGTTTCGGGATCATTTATTGACCCATACGTCAATGCTCTTGGGGCGGGTATGCCCATGGCACGAGCGAGGTTCATCGCGACGGCTTCTTGTTCGCGAACGCCTTCGTGGCTCTTCAATATGAGCCCGAAGGGGAGAGGATATATTCCCATGGATTCAGGTAGACGATAGTAGCCGGAATAGTAAATTGAGATGGGCTTGAGGATCCAATCATGGACGTAGAACCAAAATTTGGCTCGAAGGGGAGACGAAAACTGTTGAGCCGGGGGACATCGTAGGGGATAACCTACTGGAAAGGCATCAGAAGTAGGAAACAGTGGTCCTACCATAATGAGCGAACCAGATTTTGCAGGGTTTGAGAGTCGAGGAGGAGTGAGGCGATCGAATGATGAATTTTACCAACAGTAAGCAAGGAGGTTGGAGTCAGCGTCTCACTTTGGTCGTGATACGCACTTTAACTCCAGCCATCATCATTGGAATCCCGAACCTAGAACTGGACCAGTCTCAACGCGGTGATAGGAGAGAGCAGTGCCACCTCCCAAAGTCTGCAGCATGAGAGCGACCCAATGCCATGACCTTGAATTGTTGGTGTGGCCTCTGCCAAGCCTCTGCAACCCCAGCGAGGAGGAGGGTTGATAGTGGATTGATCTTTTTAGGCGCCAGCGCTCAAGAAGATTTTTCATACCCACCGCGGCCACTATGCACGCATCATGCACTTGAAGACCGGCGCTGCGCGACGCACGCCAAACCGATTCCTGGCTGAGCAGAGGATGGGGATGGGTGGAACAATAAATTATTAATATATGCTTATGCAGTGTACTGATACAATAACATCACACAGTCACAACTGGGTAACAACCACGTCGGGAATTTTCGAAGTCAATCCAACAAGCGGAAACTTGTCTCGTCTTATGTGAGTGTCTTGAATTGAAGACGAGAAATGGCGACACAGACATAACAGGGCTCTATCATCGTCGTGAGAGAATTTGGCTCTGAGGACGGTGGGTATTGGGTCTGCGTCGGGAATCGGCATCCCAAACACGGGCCAGCGGGATATCCAACAAAGGCTGCGAATGGAAGGGTGCTTCGAGAAGGGAACTGTCAGGTGAGAGCAAATGCGGCTGAAATGACTACTGAAAGGCCAGATACGCTGCGAGCTGAGCAGCAGTGTGTGAACCCGTTGGAGTAAAGACCTCGTGGTGGAACAGAAGACCGTATGAAAGCGCTCGAGTAGAATATATATATAACAGGGAGGATAAGCCGCGAAGGACGAAGAGTACAATACAACTATCAGCGTTTTTACATGCGCATGTTCATCTGTGTTTCAATCTGGTAAACGCGTTCGTAACATTCAGAATTGCATAGTCGACAATATTGGAATAACCAATTTACTCAATCTGTTCACGCGATTTCGTGGTTTCTACCGCCGCGCGGGGAGCACATTCGTATAATAGCCTGTAGGATGAGATTTAAAGTTGAGTAGAGCAAAGTTTTATACATGAGTCGCTTACTTTTGCAATGTCTTTTAACATGTGTCGGCGTATAGTTGGAAAGCATGTAGTCGGGACTACGGATGTCTCCTCAACGTGTTTGGGTTTCTTGTCTCTGACCCCACTCATTCCTTGAAAAGCTCGGCCCATTGTCGAAGATATGCGGATAGGAAAGAAAACGTTGGACCGCGGTTGGTTGAGATGAGGTAGCGAGTGTAGAGAACAGGGATATGAGGGTACCGTGCTGCGGTAAGCGAAAGAGTCACACTCATCAGCGCTTTGTGAACCTTATTCGACGAGCAAGTGTATGTGAGAGAGTCGGAGAGTATGGATTGGACATTTTCGATGTCGTAGAGTGCGTCGTAGTGAGCAAGTTGAGGTGCGTGCGTACAATAATTTGATCTTGAACCGTTGAGTCTTGTGCAGATATCGTTGGTCTAGCTAATGCGCTATAATGCGAGTTAGCGGCGATGTATGTCGAAAAAGGGAGACCATCATTAGAAACTGAACGTAGTTCAGGACAAATTTCTGGGACGGTATTTGGGCGCTTAATGTTTCTGTATACTTCATACGCCCCAAGCGTCTAAATTCCTATAACGAATGGGCGCGACATGGTCGAATTTCGATGATCACGTGACTTGAAAGTTTTGTTCATTCCCTGAGTGTTTCTATCGAACGCTGTCATCTTGGATAGATCAGAAAATCATCATACGCGCCCGCTCGTACAAGCCTTACAGCGCTGTCTGTGTAGCATAAGAGAGAGTGAACTAATGACTGAAAATCGGTGCGACTTGCATATAAACTGAGCTCACTTACTCGTTCAATGAGCCTCTCGATGCGTTTTCTCCAAGCAGCTGCGTATGATACGTATCCTGAAGTCCTTCATAGTGTTCATTTGTGTCAAGTTCTCCCCTGCGTTGCTGAAAACAGCGGCAGCTTAACGAGAATAAATGAGTGTTGTCTGATTACGAAGACGCAGAGGTTTTCGAACAGTGAGAGGATTCAAGAATTTGGAGCGCCACGGCCAGCGTTGTTCAAGTAAGTGGAGTCCAGAGTTATCTGGCGAAGTCTGTTGGAGAAGAGCATGCAAGAGAAATTTCTGGCCAACTGTACGAGCCACATTCGGAGTATGTAAGCATATTGCCGAAAGTTTACGTAACAGGTCGGCCCGCAGTGTCTGGGTCTCAGTTGAGTTCGAAGAGAGATCATATTACATGAAGCAGTCGGTCGGAGAACATATTTACAAATCTCATAGCCGGCTTTTTGCAAGGGCATAGTAACCAGTATCTGTATAATACAAGACGTAGACCGTGTCGGCTTTCTTATTACCAGCTCTTGTTGTTGTGAAGGGCAAATGAGAAAAAAGTGAGTGGTTAGTTTGCGTTTAACAAATGTGGACGGTACCATAAAACTTGTTCGTCGTCATACCACACCGCACTCATGGCGACGTGTTCATGGTCGCTGAGCCACCTGGCTGTGAAAGGACGATTATCCTCTCGGCGCTGGCGAGGGTAGAAGCGTAAAAAAAGGCAGTGTTTATCGGGGATATATCGAGCGATAAGCGGGGTAGCGGGCGACTGCTGGGCGGGTGGAAGTGAGAATGTGAAGCTTCGGGCTTCATATTTACTTGTGTCGCCTGCGTAGGGTAAGTGGCGGAGGGCTATAGTTTTGGGAGTCGAAAGGACGGCAGTGTGGTTCATCGTCAAGTGAGGGTAAGCGCAAACTGCGTTGGAACCGGACATTGCGTTCACGAGGAGAGTGCTCCAGGAATGGACAATCCCTTCAAAAGCGTTTCCGAAACTGGTGATCATGAGATCAACAGTTCGCTTGCCTTTCCTCAACTTGAGAGAGGCTTCTACACAAGGAATTTGGCGAGCAGGGAGCACATCCTCTTGCCAAGGGAAGACGCGCTTGTAACCTTCTTCGTGAAAGAAGTCGAGGAAGTCCGGAAGATAAGAAGGCCGCAAGAAAACGTCCAAGTCATTGGAAACCCAATCGACGTCGCCGAGGAAGAATTCTAACGCCGACGAGCCTCCAATGATAGCTCTCTTTGAGTCGAGAAGCCTTCGGAAAGCATCCGGTGACGATATGTATCTAAGAAGGATACGGTCATATCTCTCGTTGACGACATGTCGACCCCAAAACTCCAACTCGTGGCATGTTGCTTGGGCCAATTTGATTGATTTGATATCCAAGAATGATAAGATGAGGATGAGATCGCTATTGCGAAGACTGGAGAGGCATAAACGTCTGTCTGACGATAGGGGTTTGCCCACTCACCAGAGAAGAGAACGAGGCGCCATAGGGGAACACGTCGGATTCACAAGAAGCTCTTGTGATGAATACTAAATAGCCAGCGAAGAAGATAATGATAGAGTAGATTTCTGTCGGTGGCCCTGCAGAGATGAGGACAGGGAAGGGATGGAGTTAAGCAAGCCGGGTTCAGGTAGATATTTAAGAAGAAAGTATAAGCGCTCTCCACGCCGTGATTAAAATTCACAAAATTCGGGTTTTTATTCTGAGTATCGAAAGAGAGCAAACATGTGTCGTAGAAATATAAGTACATATTTCAGAAAAGTTGGGAGTCAAGTTTGACTTGAGTAGCATCAACGCTGTGCAAGACGAAGAGCCTATTCAATTGGAGAGAGATACGCCACTCCTTCCACGTCTTGTAATCCTTCGTGTAACGAGAAATGAGAGCCTCAACGGCAACGATGTCGAACTTCTTTAGCACACTGATGGGAAACTTAGGTTGCCCTTGAACCCCGCTGCATATATCCAACGCATCCGTGAAAGGCGGAATCTGGAGAGGGTGAATGGTGAGGTCGGCGCAGTGAAGAAGAGTCGCAGTATACTCACAGCTGCAGCCTCAGTATCACGAGAAGCCATCCATTTACCAATCCAGATATCATCTTTCTCGGTTTCTAAGAACAAGGCAGACATCGAGTCATTGTCATGACCGTGAGCGAAACAGGTATGAAATATTTACGGTCGGGAGGAAAAGACAGCTTGCATAAGATGTCCTTCATGCGGAGTCTATCCTCGTCTCGGAAAGGGTTGATCAAAATGGCTGCACGTCTAGCGTTGAAGCCTTCCTTCTTGAAGCCGACTGCTTGCACCTCGCCGATGATCCAAACCTTGACGGGATCGTTTTCGACGCAGATAAACTTGTAGCAGTCGTCAGCGCCGCTTGCCTTGGCACCAAACTTCAGAGGGAAGTCGAGGTTGTCCAAAGAGTACGTGGCATATTCTGGGGCGGAGTGGAAACGACAGGTGTTCATGCGATTAGCTAAGGAAGCGTCAATATAACTCCTGCCCCCGTGTCCTGGTTGATACTGCATCCATTGCTGACATGTAACATTAGAACCGGTCAAGTATCAGAATCACGAAGCTTACCCTCCTAGGCAGTTTGACTTGTGTCGGTGGAAGACGAATCGTAACTGGCTTGGGCGGACTTGGTAAAGCAGGAGCCACAGCCGCAATGTTTGCTGGAGGGG
>JANAWD010000892.1:0-13334 GCA_027627245.1 Meripilus lineatus | reverse complement strand
GGGATTGATGCGCCTCCCGCGGGCCTCCCACGTGGCTCGAATGAGCAATCCCGCCTTCTGTTTTTGTTTCCCGCTACCTTTTCCCCTGTTGGCTACATCTCAGACCTATCTACTGTCAGTGTGTTTCTTGTGATTCTTAGTCCGTCATCCACTCAATCTCTGTCCTTGATAGACTACTAATGGTTCGAATCATGGTTGCCATCTACTCAGGTTCACGGCGCAGAATTGAGCCAGTTTGCCTTTCTGAACATATTCTCCGTCTCTCACTGTGCTCGTCCGACTTGCCCTGTTTTAAACTCTCTGTTGCGACACAATGAATTCAGGTTACTTATCGCCATTGAGTGCTCTCCCCATAACCTCACCACATGCCCCGCTTGGGGTTTTCGCCAAATGAATAATAAGAGGACGGTCATCCTCGTCTGCTGTGCGAATTAAAGGTCCCACACGCCGTGTATTCGGTTTTGGGGACGCATACGCTCCCCCTTCCTGATTCACCCTCCTCCTCCACCCCATCCTCTTCGAGACTCTACACCGTGTCAACTCCGTGTATGGATCAAGCACAACAAGTGATGAAAACCCAATATACAATGTGTGTGACTTCTCAGATGATCATCTCTTCTTTGCGATGGTCTCAATGGTGCATATAGGTTGCTTGTTGACGTACAACCCACATATATTCCTCCACGCATTCCTGTTGAGCTTCAAGACATGGTTGTTCGTTCTCTGGCGCTGGATGACGTGTGGACGGATGCTGCAACGCTCGCAAGATGCGCGTTGACATGTCGTAATTGGTATCGAATGGTTGTCAAGGTTCTGTATATTCGAATTCATATATTCGGAAGGAGGAACTTCAAACTTTTGGAGAGGACTTTAAAGGAGAAGCATGCACTGGGTTATGAGATAAAGGTGCAATCGCTGAGCATCCATGATATCACCCCAGATGAACACGTTTCTCTGGCGTACTTGCATACCCCGCTGAGCTTCATGAAGCTGTGCGTCAAGGAGCTTCTCATATCTGGCCCCCATTGCTCAGAGGATCATACCTTTCCTTTCCGCCGAGCCCTTCTCTCGGATCTCCCCCATCTCAGAGCACTCCAACATCTCCAGTTGTATCAAGTCGAATTCCAATCCTTGGACGACCTACGTAGAATTCTTGCTGCCATCCCCGACCTTCGTTCAGTCGTATTACGAGATGTTTCGTGGAAGGGCCCCAAAGCTAGCTTTAGGCCACTTTTTGACACGACATCATGGCAGCTATCACGCATCAGCCTTTCCCATTGTTCCTCCAACTTTATTGCCCCTATTTTCTGGGCCTTTCCACCCAAATTGAATCAAACAAACAAGTGGAAACCTGGGTCGCACCCAACCCTGTGGGATTCCGACGTCACTCCAATAATTGAACTCGCAAAGTTTTGTTTGAGACCATCAAACGAGGAAACGTGGGCTTGGTCAGCGCGGGGAATGAGATCGGAGGAGGAGGAGGAGGAGGAAAAGGAGGAGGTTGTGGAATCCATCTGCTGGGAATGGAGACGTACCACAAATTGCACGGGCCAATGCATGTCGTTTTTTTTCTTGTCAATGAGGCTGTCATTGATCTTATCTTGATCCAGGGTCCCTTGAATGTTGTATTGACGCAATTGATTCTCACAAAAACTCCGCATACATTTGTTTCCTTCCTGGCTCTCATACATTAATTCCTCTCCACGAATCTCTTGGTGTTGTTGGAATTCATATCTCAATAGAGAAGCAAGCCGGGTTCAATATGCACCGTTTGGACGCACACCTTTGTAAATTTCAGGCACTCGAGATGCTTCACATCAACTTCGTTGAGCCATTGATGGATTGCAGCCTCGACACAGTCCTTCAGCAGCTACCGAGATGGCGAGACAAGGTTTCGAACCAAAGCCTCTCTCCTTCGTCAACAACTTTGTCTCATGACGTGCCCCATCCATGTTGTGTTGCGACAAAGAATTGTAGAGGTACATGCGTTCATATCATGCTTGATTTACCCTCCTTTTCACATGATAATTCTTAGCACGTTCAAGAACACTGATTTTGCACTCCCTTTATCGAGTCAAAGACAACTATCTCACAAAAGACCTTAAGGAGGAGTCCATACGCGCGTGGGAGGGGATATTGAAGGCACAGCGGGAACGTGTACTTGTAGATCCGGTCGAGCATCAACCATCCCTCCTCGACACACTTGAGGGCATGGCCGATGCCCATCACGACTTCGGGAACACACAAGCAGCTCTCAAACACGCCACGGAGGCAGTGGAGATATGCCAACAACTTGACAAACTGGGCGTCCCGACCTATATTCTCCATCTCGCAGAAGACCTCGACAGGGTAGTTACCTATCTCTATGGATCTGGGCAGCTCAAGGAAGCCATGAGCTACTGTTATGAAGGAGTCGAAGCATGGCGAAAGCTCGTCACCTTGCACAATCTTGAGAAGCATGCCCCTCAATTTGCAGAAGCCCTTGATCGCATATCCACCTTTCCTTTTGATAGTCATCACGCTAGCGGTGTATTTTCTACGGGATCTCATTCCTATGAGACCGAGAGAATGAAATGCCAACGGGAGGCAGTAGACGTATGGCGAAGGCTTGCTACTCAAGATCCTAGTAAATACCTTCATCCTCTTGCACAGGCCCTGAACAGACTTGCCGATAGTCTTTTCCGGAGTAATGATCTCCCGTCTACGATCAATTGTCAACTCGAGGCATTCAGCATATGGCGAAAGCTTGCTGGTCAAGATATCAAGAAATACGGCGATACTCTTACGCTCACCCTCCATGGAATGGCAGAGACCTATCTTCGACTTGGTGGTTCCGGAGAGGCCATCAAATGTCGAATTGAGGCAGTGGATTTTTGGCGAAATGCTGCTGCTCAGAATCCTGACAAGTACTATCGTCGCCTTGCTTCGCTTTTAGAAGAAATGGCCGACTGGGCCTCCCAGAGACGACTACACACAATGGTCATCGAATATCGACTCGAGGCAGTCAACATCTGGAGAAAGCTTGCTGCTGAAGATATGGATGAATACGCCGATCATTTAACATATGCCTTCCAAAAGATGGCGGATTCCAATCTTCAACTTTGCGATCCCGCAGCGGCTATCAAATGTCAAACTGAGGCAGTAGATTTTTGGCGAAGCGCTGCTGCTCAGAACCCTGACAAATACTATCGTCGCCTTGCTTCGCTTTTGGAAGAAATGGCCGACTGGGCTTCCGAGAGGCGACTACACACAACGGCCATCGAATATCGACTTGAGGCAGCCAATATCTGGAGAAAGCTTACTGCTGAAAGTATCGATGAATACATCGACCATTTAACATACGGCCTCCATGAGATGGCGGATTCCTATCTTTGACTTCACGATCCCGCGGCAGGCATTCAATGTCGAGTCGAAACAGTGGACCATGGCAAAATGCTGCTGAATGGTCGACTGGTTCGGGGCATCTCAGAAACAACTCCGTACGGTGGTCATCGATTGTCGACACGAGGCACTCGAGATCTGGCGGAATGACTGCGCAGGACCCTTGAATATGACACATGCTATGACGAGTTCCACAGGGCCTCGGATTTGATGAAGCTCAGTGGTCTCCGAGAACAAACGGCACACAGGGGTCATCAACTGGACGACACCCAACAAAAGCTTGCAGCCTCAAACATTCATCCTCTGACACAGATCCCTGGATTGCTCAGCTGCGCAGTACATCCTGTCTCCAACATCCCGATCCCGCTGGCGGAACCTCGTTGCTCCCAAAGGGCCCTCGATGATCCAACCAGAACATTTTCCTGATCCAACTCAAGGTTCAATTCGCCGACAGAGTATTGAATGCGCTACGATTGTAATCCCCTTGGACGTTCCTCAAATCCATAACCCTGTTTGTTGAAGCGTGCCACCTCATGGTGTGGTGACTGTGACGAGTGGACACTGTCCTCCTATGTAAAACTCCTTTCTGATCTTCGTACGAATAGTTATGTATTATCGAAACTCTGTAACTTCCAGCGACTGCTGTCGTCTTGCGATTTTGTACAGAAATGAAAGTTCGGATTGACAGGGATGACAACGATCCCCCTATGTATATTCTGCAAGAACCGTCATGTCAATCGATTATTGTGCGACTTGGGACTGCCTCTCGAACGTACGGTTGGACGCGATTGACTCATGGGTAGATTGTACATAGGAAGACGCAAGCCGACAGTCTTTCGGCATCTTCTTCTCGTCCACCTTGGGTCCGTTTTTGAGATCTGCATAGGCGAGTGAAATAAATACTCCGACAACGGATTCGCCTTGAGTGTCAAGAGGTTTCCGATGAGGCGAGTGCATAACAGACGAAGCCATGAGCCACTCACCCTTCAAACAATCTGTATTCCTCCCATTTAATGCTCATTTTCTCAAGTTTGATTCCAGCCTTGCTACTTTGTAGGAAATTGCAAGGAAATTGACAATGTCTCGTACTTCGGTTGCTAAGGCTTACTCCCATATCAGATCTGTTCCAGCTCCTGGAGTAATTTCCCAGTCGGCGCCGAGGGAGGGCGATCGAATAATCGAATAATCGCATCATCACTTTATCGTCTTCCTCTGCATCTGCTGTAGACTACGTTCTTGTTATCAAACCCAGATCCACACTAGGTGGCCAAAACGACGCTTACCGGATCACCATCAACCATCCCTCCCCGATTCATTTCATAGACCTCGCACCTCTTGACTTCTCTGGGAAGAGTGAAGGTAGCACCGATACCACGGCTCCTTCCAATCAAGTGGGCTTTGTCGTAACACGTCCCATGCCCATGCAAGGAGCAGGTCTGAGCTACGAAGCAGTGGGGGCGAGTTCATCGTGGTCAGTCAGAGAGGTAGTGAGTGGCCTTCTGACTTTGCGTCGAATCTTATGAGAAACCGTCAGATTTGGAGAGCGGGAGGAATCTCAACGGGCATCGCGATCAGCGATCAGCGCTCAGCAAGCCACCAACACATGCTCCCAAATATACTGTACCTCCTCCCTCCTCCACCCTAGAGAAACGTTCCCACGTGTTTATTGGTTCGGAGATCGGCCGATTTCAGCTCAATGTGCAGTGTCGTCAACTACAGGTGTTGTAGGGCTGTATTTTTTTCTTCAAAAACGAGCCTGTCTTATTTTGGTCTCGTCGTTCGCAGTCCAGGGAAAGCGGCAAGGAATCCTATAGGCTGTGTTTATGATAGTATCGCCCTGTCAACGTCCCTGGTTCGTATTTGTAAGCCCACGTGGCTCCTCGCTTTTCCAAGGAGGGGGCCGTATTCTTTTTTATCGTCACCGACCCTCACTGTCTCAGCAGGATACAATCCTCGCAGGTGACCACAGTGAACCAAGGGATCTATTTTCAATATACTACACCTTTATCTTGCTCGATCCCCGCCTATCTTCGAGATCGGTGTGATGAAGTCGCTTTATTCCGAGTCTCCATGCCCGCTATGCTGGCAACCTCTGGGTCCTTACGAAGGAGCTCGCAAGGCTCCCCCCGTCGACGTCCCTCACTCCGTGACCCCGGAATAGGGTTCAGCAGCACTCGGTTCCCTGCTGCTATTTTCTTTTCTCAAAAGAATTGGGTGATAGCTTGTCAGTGCAACCGTCGCGCCAGCGCTTCCGAGTCATATCAGGAGGCTCCTGCAGTGGTACCGCCTTCCCCCTGTGTACTCGCAAGGTCACATATAGCTCCTCCTCCTCCATAAATTTCATCCTCTAAACCTCGATCTTCAAGACTCTGCCTTTCACGCCTGCTCTTGTATGCAAGAGGTGAAAGACCAATCTATGTGCGTGTCATCATGTTGAAGTTCTCAAGGTAATCTCTTCTCGTTGACTGGGCTCATTGATGCACATAGGTCGCCTTTTGGTGCACAATCCCCACGTATTTCTCTACGTCCTCTTATCGATGTCGAAGATATGGTCATTCACTCCCTGGCTCTGGATGGCCCATGGCCAGACGCCGCAACACTCACAAGATGCGCGTTGACGTGTCATTATTGGCATTCAGTAGTTCTCAAAGTCCTCTACGTCCGGATCCAGATATTCGGAAGGAAGCACTATAAACTTTTGGAGAGAACGTTAAAGGAGAACCATTCTCTGGCCCGCAGGGTGCAATCACTGAGTATTTATGATGCTGACCCAGCCGAACGTGTGTCCCTGGCGTACTTGCATACCCCTCAGAGCTCAATGCAGCTGTCCGTCAAGGAGCTCCTCATATCCGGACCCCATGGCTTAAATGAGGTTATCATTCCTCTTCGACAACCCCTTCTCGCGAGTATTCCCCATTTCAAGTCAGTTCAACATCTCCAATTCTACAACGTTCAATTTCGTTCTCTGGGCGACCTACGTAAAATTCTCGGTGCCTTTCCTGAGCTTTATTCAGTTGTGTTACGGAGCGTTACGTGGGAAGGCCCCAAAGATGACTTCAAGCCGCTTTACGATGCGACGTCGTGGAAACTTTCGCACATCAGCCTTTCTCACTGTTCCTCCAACTTCGTTGCCCCTTTTTTCTGGGCGATGCCAACAGTATTGAATCGGGCCAATAGACGGAAATGTGGCGATTCCAGATTTCACCCGGCACTGTGCAAGCACGATATCATTGCGATTGTTGAACTCGCGAAGTTCTGTTTGGAACCCAGAAACGATGTTGTGGAATCCATCTGCTGGGAATGGAAATGTACCAATAAGATGGACGGACAATGTACGCAATTTTTATTTCTAACAATTTCATCGTTAACTGTGTTTGAAACCAGGGTCCCTTGAATGTTGCATTGACGAGATTGACTCGCTCCACAGTTCCACATACATCCGTTTCTGTCTCAGTTCCCACACGTCATTTTCTATCCACGAATTTCATCGGGTCGTCGGGATTCACATATCGAAAGAGGAGCAGGCCGGATTTCCTATGGACCGTTTGGACACACTCCTATGCGAGTTTCAGACGATCGAGACGCTTCACATCGGCTTTGCCGAGCCCTTGACGAACCACAACTCCGAGTCAATTTTCCAGCAGCTACCGAAATGGCGAGCAAAGAATGCGAGTCAAGGCCTACCTCCTTCGCAAGGATTATCAGTTACTTCGTTCCTTGGTGCACCAGAATACTGTTGTATTGAAGCAAGGATTCGCAGAGGTTCTTGTGTTTATATTATTCTTGGTATGTCTTAACTTAGCACAATTTTCCCAGTTCATTCGACCACCTTGATTTGGCATTCCCTTTGTCGAGTCGAAGCCGATTATTCCACGAAAGGCCTGAGAGAGCAATCCTTTCATGCGTTGGAGGGGATCCTAGACGCACAGAGAGAACTTGTACTCGTCAATCCGGTCGTATATCGGCCCACCCTCCTTGACACCCTTGGCCGCATCGCTGATGCCAATAAGTCCTTAGGGAATACTGAAGAAGCAATCAAATACGCTACTGAGGCATTGGAGATATGTCGGCAGCTCGACAAACAGAGCTTACTCAACTATACTCCCCAGCTTGCAGAGGTCCTCGACAGGATGGCTATATTCCTACACGAAGTTGGACGGTCCAAAGAAGCCTTGAATTATCATCTGGAGGCAGTCAAAATATGGCGGAAACTCGCAACCTGGCACAATTTTGAGAGATTCGCTCTCAGATTTGCAGAAACCCTAGACCATATATCCCTTCTTCTTTTCTATACACAATATAACCCAAAGGGCAGGAAGCGTATCGGTGGTTTTTCGAACCATCTTCCCGAGGAGATTACGGAATATCGACGTGAGGCAAGGGACGTGAGGCGAAGGCTTGCCGCTCAAGATGATAATAAACACACTCATCCTCTTGCACGGGCTCTAAACAAACTCGCAGATCACATTTCCCTGCATACCGATTTCGCAGCAGCCTTCAAATGTCGACCTGAGGCAGTGAACAATTGGAAGAAGCTCACTGCTCCGGACTCTCGCAAATACTCTCCTTACCTTTTACGGGCCTTGGAAGAATTGGCCAGCTGGGCTTCCCAGAACCAACTTCATACAGCAGCCATGGACTGTCGACGTGAGGTAGTCGAAATCTGTCAACGGCTTGCTGCTCAGGATGCCATCACATATACGGAGCCCCTTATACTCGCTCTCCATGAACTGGCTAATATAGTTTACCTGTATCACGGTCCCAGAGCAGCTGTCAAATGTTGCCTGGAGGCAGTGGGCTATTGGCGTAAGCTTGCTGCCCAGGACGCTGCCAGATACTCTCTTCCCCTTGCACGGACCTTGGAAGAAATCACTGTCTGGGCCTCCAAGAGCGAAGAAGCCATAGATTGTCGACGTGATGTAGTCGACATCCAGCGACGGCTTGCTGCTCATGATGCCAATGATGTTATTGATCCCATTACACTCGCTCTCAGAGAAATGGCCGACCCATTGTTGCGATATCATGATCCCGCAGCAGCCATCAAATGTCGGCTTGAGGCAGTGGACTGTTGGCGAAAGCTTGCTGCTCAAGACGCCGACAAATACACTCCCCGCCTTATCCGGTCCGTGGAAGAAATGGTCGACTGGGCTTCCGAGAACCAACTCGTCACAGAAGCTATAGATTGTCGACGGGAGGTAGTCGACATCTGGCAAGGGCTTGCTGCTCAGGATACCGTCACATATGCTGAGCCCCTTGTACTCGCCCTTCACAAGATGGTGAATACGTTTTTCCGAGATCGCAATCTCGCTGAGGCTGTCAAGTGTCGGCTTGGAACAGTGGAATGTTGGCGAAAGCTTGCTGCTCAAGATGCTGACAAGTACACTACCCGCCTTATACAGGCCTTGGAAGAAATGGCCGACTGGGCTTCCGATAACCAATACGTCACGGAAGCCATCGATTGTCGACGGGAGGTAGTCAACATCTTCCAAAGGCTTGCTGTTCAGGATGCTATCACATATTCCAGGCCTCTTATACTTGGCCTCCATAAGATGGCAGAAACATTTTTGCGACACAGCAATCCCGCTGCGGCTGTCAAGTGTCAACTTGAGGCAGTGGGCTGTTGGCGAAAGCTTGCTGTTCAAAACGCCGACAAGTACACTCCCGACCTGATACGGGCCTTGGAAGAAATGGCTGACTGGGCTTCTAAGCACCAATTCGTCATGGAGACCATAGATTCTCGACGGGAGGTAGTCAGCATCTTCCAAAGGCTTGTCGGTCATGATGCTATCACATATACCAGACCCCTTATCCGTGCCCTCCACAAGATGGCAGATACATTTTTGCGACATAGCAATCCCACGGCGGCTGTCGAATATCGGCTTGAGGCAGTGGACTGTTGGCGAAGGCTTGCTGCTCAAGACGTTGACAAGTACACTCCTCGCCTAATACGGGGTTTAGAAAAGATGGTTGACTGGGCTTCGAAGTACCAATTCGTCACAGAGGCCATAGATTGTCAACGGGAGGTAGTCAACATCTGGCAAGGGCTTGCTGCTCAGGATGCCGTCACATATGCTAAGCCCCTTATACTCTCCCTCCACGAGATGGCCAAAATGTTCTTCCGACATCGCAGTCTTCCTGAGGCTGTTAATTGTCGACTTCAGGCAGTGGACTGTTGGCGAAAGCTTGCTGCTCACAACGCTGACAAGTACACTCCCCGCCTTATACAGGCCTTGGAGCAAATAGCTGACTGGGCCTCCAAGCACCAATTCGTAACGGAAGCCATCGATTGTCGACGGGAGGTAGTCAACATTTGGCAAAGGCTTGCTGTTCAGGATGCTGTCACATATTCCAGGCCTCTTATACTTGGCCTCCATAAGATGGCGGATACATTTTTGCGGGACAGCAATCCCGCTGCGGCTGTCAAGTGTCGACTTGAGGCAGTGGGCTGTTGGCGAAAGCTTGCTGCTCACAACGCCGACAAGTACACTCCCGACCTTATACGGGCCTTGGAAGAAATGGCTGACTGGGCTTTCGAGCATCAATTCCTCACAGAAGCCATAGATTGTCGACGTGAGGTGGTCGACATCTGGCGACAGTTTCGAGATGCTGCTCAGGGTACAAATGAATATGTCGACCCCCTTGTACTTGCTCTCCATAACATGGCAGATGCTCTTTACCAAAATTCAGATTACACAGCAGCAGTCGACTGTCGACTTCAGGCAGTAGACTGTTGGCGGAAGCTCGCTGCTCAAGACTTCAGCGGGTACTCTCTTCGCCTTGCACAGGCCTCGGAAGAAATGGGCGACTGGGCTTCCCAGAACCAGTTCCACATGGAAGCCATGGATTGTCGACGTGAGACAGTCAACGTCTTGCAAAAGCTTGCTGCTTCAGATAGCGAGGACTATATCCATTCTCTTACACAGACCCTTCAAAAAATGGCAGATGCTCATTTACAACAAAACAATCCTGTGGCTGCCATCGAATGTCGACTTGAGGCAGTAAACTGCTGGCGACAGCTTGCTCGGGACCGTGACACATTCTCTCGTCGCCTTGAATCGGCCTTAGAAGATATGGCCTACTGGGCTTCCCAGAACCAATTCCACACCGATGCCATCAATTGTCGACGTGAGGCAGCCGACATCCGTCGAGGGCTTGTACAAAGGCCCCTGGATAACAAAGCATGCCCCCCTGGCAAAACTCGTTTCTTTCGAAAGGCCCTCAAGGTTCTATCCCGTTCCTTTTCCTCATTCAACTCAGGACGTCATTCGGCAACATGAAGCATCGAACGCACCATGATTCCAATACCCTCAGGACATGATTGCTTCCATCCGGAACATAGTCTGTTGGAACGTACCGCCTTGTGGTGCAGTGACTCTGATGAGTGGAGACGACTCCCTAGGATTTTTTCTTGACCTTCGTATGGGTATTTGTGTGACAGCGAAAGCGTGCACTTTCTGTCCGTGATGACTATTATTTTGTAAATTTGTATGGACGTGACGGTTTGGTTTGATAGGTATAACCTTGGTCCACGAATTGTACCGAGAGCTTGATAAATAATGTAGACGTTGAAGTTGTGTGGTTACCGAGAATAAATCCCAACCCACACTTAAACGGGAATTAATTCTAGGAGAGATTATGCCTCGTCTGTGACCTCCCCTGCTCACGCTGACCTCCTCTGGAGACCTGGATTAGAGACGGTTCCTGCTCGTTGACTTCCGCATGAGAGCCTCTCGTTCAGTGACAGAGTTCGTCCTTCTCCTTTACCCCTTGCTAGACCTTTCCCGTATGCTTCTACTTGCTCGTCTTCTTAGGTAAATCTCACTCTCGCAAAGAAATAATGGTCCTTCCTGTCCACGACGAAACAAAAAGGAAAAAGCGCATCAGTAAGTACGCAACAGTTCATCTGGAGTACAAATGTGGATGAAAGTAGCGAGAGATACTCACAAATTCAATGTCTGCACTCGCAGGAATGACGGGGATAATCCAAGTGTACAGTAGTAATAGCGAAGAACAGGCCAACGAGTCCCAATACCCCGATGCTGAGGTTCCAAACTCCCGACTGCATAATGGATGGCCACATCGGGTCCCGGGAACGTGATCCAGCTGTTATGACGGACACCACCAGAGCAACTTCACGTACAAAGTCGCTTACTGTGAGTGATCGTAAAACTACAGATGTAATTCAGCATTTGTAGCAGTCTCGGTAAGGAGAATAACAGACCCGACGGTTGGCTCGATTGATTCATAGTTGAATGTATAGAGAACAATGACAGGCAACCAACAATTTTTCGGCATCCTCTTCGAATTCAACCTTTGGCACGTTCTTGAGTTTGCAATGGGCGAATGAGGTGAGCACCTTGATTACGGATTGGCCTTGGACGTTGGGAGGTGCCTGATGAGTTCGATGTAGTTGAACGCACCACGAACGAGAGCATGAGTCACTCACCCATGAAATAGGCCGTGCGCTCCCCATCTGCTACTACTACTCGGACTTTGACCCCAGCCCTGTTGCTTCTTATGAGACGGACAACGTTTCGTACTTCGGCAGGAACAGTAGCTCATTGCTCGGAGGCTCCACTGCCAGATCTGATGTGGTACAGCTCTCCAAGCGAATCACCATCTGGCGTCCTGGAGGAGTAGGGTCGAATCGCCTTGCCGACTCTTCACCATCGTCCTTTGTATCTGTGATAGACCTCATTCTCGTTCTCAGTCTCAGATCTGCACGAAGTGACCAAAACAATGCTCACCAAATGACCATCAATCATCTCGCCCTGATGTACGTCCGCGTATTTTAAGAGTACGAAATAGCGGTTGGAAGGTCGCACAGATTCTCCCCATCAAGTGGGTCATGTCGAAAAGCGACCCCGCATACAATGCCGAGGTGAAGACCGCAAGCGTATCTGAACTGCCGAAAGGGGCGAGTTCATCGTGATCGGTCAGAGAGGTGGTAGGCGGCCTACTAGCGTGTTGAAACCGATGAGGAACCCTCAAATTCGAGACCAGATGGAAGTGTATTTGGTGCATAAGTGTCAAACGGTACCGGTGTCGACTCGCAGGAGCAGGCAGGAATCCTGAAAAGGAGACGTTCCCACGTCTTGATTGGTTCGGGCATTTCGGTGGTCTCCGATTTGCAGCTCGGTGAGGCATAGTCAACGCTTCCTTCCTGAATGAATACAGTACCTCTCTCCCGTTCATACGTTGAATCTCCAATATTGAGTCTTTGGACCTTTTGCATGTGGCCGACTGAAGATTTTCCAATGCTGTCTAATTTCTGAGAGGATCAAGACGCTACTCGAGATGACTTTTCTTCCCATTGCGACAATCGACGACGTTATTGCTGGCTGAGTCGAGAATAAACACTGCTTCTTCGCGTCTACAAGACAGCCAGGACGATGGGTCAAGCGAAGGGAGTCAGGTGCATCCAGAGATTGCAGATGCTGACGAAGACTAGCATACCGAAATATTGATGGAATCTGGTCGGACTGAGAGGATGGTCACCGATAAGACTTGCCAGTGTCGGGTCCTTGGACCTATTTTTTTGGGCAATGGGGATGAGACCTCGACCTCGAATTGGACGAATCCCGGGCATCCCTGGCTGAGAGGGGAGCATTAGGCGAGGTCCTTCCTCGTCTGCTGTGCTAATTCAGGGTCCTGCACTGGTTTTGGGGACACTTCAGGTACCCCCCATACCCTATCTATTAGTCAAAAGGGAACGATTGTTTGTTACATCTAAGAGATAGATGGGCATGGGCACTGTGGGCGCGCTCCAAATAGTGGGCAGACCACTGCTTGCCCAGTAGGTTTTTTAGCCTGCCCTTGTGGGCAGGAACATTATTTAGGGTTGACATCTAGGGATGACCAGAATTCAGGGATGGGCATCCCACTTATACTAGGTGCCAGGGGTCCTTCTTAGTTTTTTTTGGTAGCATTAAAAAATTATTTTCTTGATAGTA
>JANAWD010000891.1:0-13343 GCA_027627245.1 Meripilus lineatus | reverse complement strand
GGAGAGCGTTTCCTTGTACAGACCGCTTGCAAAGGACCGACCCCATGTTTACAATGCACACCTCGCCAGCTCCTTAATCAATCTCTCCAATCGTCAATCCGATCTTAATCATCGTGAGGACGCCCTCGAGTCCAGCAAGGAGTCTGTTTCCTTGTACAGGCCTCTTGCCGACAAACGACCGGATGTCTACAACGCAGGCCTTGCAAATTCCTTGATTGAACTTTCCAATAGGCAGCTCACTCTCGGTCATTGTCAGGATGCACTCAAGAACGCCGAGGAATCTGTATCCTTGCGAAGGCATTTTACGCATCATCCACCAGACCTTTACAAAAAAGATCTATCCGAGTCATTGAATACCATCGCCCAATGCTATTCCGGTCTTGATCGTCACAGAGATGCTCTCGATGCAATCTTGGAGGCGACTGGTTTGCGCGAAACCCTTGCAAAAGACCTCCCCATTGTCCACAATGAAATCCTCGCCGAGTCCCTCTTTGTCCTCTCCACATGTTATTCCAATCTCGACTATCATGACAATGCGCTTGAGCCAGCTCAGCGATCATTGCGGATGTATCGCGAGCTTTTCCAGACTCGTCCTCTCTTCTTCGAGAGGAAGATCGCTCCAGGTGTTCAACGCGTGAAGGATTGTTTATCTGCCCTTGGACGTCGATCGGAGGCGGATGAGCTTGATGCAGGAGAGCAGAAATCGAAAGGGGAGGAAGGAGGAACTCGTGTAGATGTGGATAGCTCACATCCCGCTGACGACCAGGAGAAGGACGCTGTTCAGGAGGGTGGT
This sequence comes from Meripilus lineatus, assembly GCA_027627245.1. Classification (NCBI taxonomy): domain Eukaryota; kingdom Fungi; phylum Basidiomycota; class Agaricomycetes; order Polyporales; family Meripilaceae; genus Meripilus; species Meripilus lineatus. Next base: position 12,550 of record JANAWD010000891.1, on the reverse strand, counting down.
GCAGATGCCGTGGAGGAGGGAGGGCCTCAGGGAGACGGCGGGGTGAAAGAATCGGAGGTGCCGCGTGAAGATGTTTCGGACGGCCATTCTGTGGATGGGGGACATGAAGACGTGGGGAACGGTGCGACGGGTGGATCCAGGGATACTTGAAATTGGTCCGTGTTCTCTCATGTGTGCTCAAAACTCGATCTTTACATTCTTGACTTTGTACTGTTTTCGTGCTGTTGCTTATTCACGGCGGCCTTGTCCATTCTATCATGTCATTTATGTTGCTCTGTGTTTGAACGTTGAGTAGTTGGTTCTGTGTCGATATTCCTACGTAGCATTCTTAATGTCTACTCTCTCGTTGACTCCACCTCCAGCATGTGCAAATCGAGACAGAAAAGCATGTATCGTCTGGTTCCAGAACATGACAGACAACTCGTTCAGCGATTGATTATACGGTATGAGTACTACACCTATCCTTCGTAACGTCCTTATCTCTACAACGAATTCCTTTCCACTTGACCAGCCATTCGACGTTGGCGATCCTCCAAAATGCAGAAAGGAACACGGAGCACGAGGAAGCGAGTTCACGAACTCCGTGGTAGATGTCGTTCTGTCGCTTTGAATGTTTCAAGAGGTAGAACCATAATACAACACCGACAATGGGAAGGCTCATCCAGTCTACTCGGTGGCCAATGCTACTTGGTGTAGTAGTACACGGAATCGACGGAATGGCGTGCGAATGTAGAAAGCGTCAAGGGCGGAGGATACATTTGATACGAGAGTCGATGGAATATTGGCCTCCAGATCGATACCATCCTCGTCGTTGGTTATGGTGGAACATACTTTCTGGTTAGCGTGGTTGTATTGTGTATGTGAACGTAAATTGAAAGGGATGCAAGTTTCCTCTTGTTGTCGTATGAATCTACATGCTGGTTTATTCAGGACGACTTGTGGGTGAGCGGTCGTATCGTCCTCACCGAAAGAAAGGGCGATTATCATTCGGCACCTCCACTCAATGCCAACGATGTTCGCTTTTCTTCGATAATTTGATCGTCGGCTGGGAAAATGATCATCTTCAGGACCTGCAGATGTAGGACAATTGTGCTGTATAGCAAATGTAGTACCTAGTCCACTAATGTTCCGTGAGAGTAGGGTCTGTTCACGATGAAACTGAATACTCAGCTTACTATCCACGCGATGGTGGAGAAGGAAAGTGTTGATCGCAAGGAGAGGCGAGGGACAGTCCGTGGACAACGCCAGAGATGACCGGCACCGTGAATCATAGAAAGGAGAGCATACAGTCTATGAGTATGAGTGAGAACGGTGCTGCCAACGCGTGGAGTGTCGGGAGGTGCCGTCCGAGCCGATTCCCATGGTCTGCGGACATATCCTCTCACCTCGTCGACCAATCCCGTCCTTGGATACACTCTCTCCCGACTTTTCCTTCAACGTCACTCTTCTTTGCACATCAAGCGTCCTCGGCAAGGAACAAATCCGACGGGCTGTGCAAAATCTCAAAATCCCGCATACATGACTTTCCTCCGTACACACCACTGTCAAGTATCGAGGCGCATGGGCTCCGAAGACCGTGGGCTCTAATCAGAACCAGCAAATATCACTTCGGCCTCTGTACCTCAGCAACCCATCCCAAACGAACATTGTCTTTTATAGCAAATACCTTCGTCTGACATTCTGGCACAACCCACCAATGACCGCAGAAATCACAATGCATCTGGACGACGATGCTGAGGTGGTGGTGTTCATTGTCCCTGTAAGATTATCGGTACGTCCTTCAAATGACCAAGTTCCGATGCTTCTCTTTGCGATTCCTCTTACCACACCTCCCCGTTGACAATAGTGTACTTGTTGTGCATTGGACATTGGATTTCATTCAAGGAGAGAGGATTGGCATTACTGCGTCAGTAAGTCCCGTCTTCTTAGGATCTCAATGGCCCCTGCATACTTGATACGGGTTCGTCATGTCGTTTTCTGTCCGTCAGAAGTCTAACTGACCAAGTCTCTTTGTATCTCCGGAAAGTTTCGATCTCCATATCGCAGAGGATCCGGAAACCAAGATGATGCTCTACCACCCTTCCAACTCTCGTGCGTCTTGGTCATTGCACTATCCTCGTTGCGCACTCTCTCTAGTTGTATGCGGGAAGATCCTTAGGAGCCGTGGACGAGTTTCCATTCATCCTGAGGGCAAGATCAGGAACGAGCGGCTTTGTTTCTCTGCTTTTTTCTGCGAACTTGACAAGGTTCGCTTCGCAGATCCTCGTACTACAACTTGTATGGTGTGCCCTGATGAGGACAAAATCATGTGTCAAGTGGAAGGACCCTCATCAGAATTAGTGCCTGTCTTCAGCGACGGAGCAATATGTCGTGACGCTTTCTACGAAATGGCGATGGTCTTTGAAAATCAAAGGTCGTCCCTACGACCGATCATGACTGGTTATCTTTGCTCTTGTTAATCGTCTCAGAGCTAAAGGAGTTCCCCATCAAGTCCGTATGACAGAAACGCGAGTTTGAGATAAACGGGGTTCATCAAATGTCCAACAACATTTACAGATTGTGGTGCAACATATGTTCCTCGATAGCGCATGGAGCATACCACCAATTATATAAAAACTGGAATATTGTACTCTGAGAGTCGACAAAGGCGGGGTGCCTCGCGGAACAACAGCGTAGAGGAAGAAGTGTAGCCAAGAAACAACTCCTTCCAGGAGGTCTTCGACAAGAGAGAAAGCGGTCGTACTGAGTACAAGATAGCAAACGATTCTCAGAGATGTGAAAACCTTCTATTGGTTTTACACCACGCTGATCATAGGTTTCCCGAGCAATCTGACATGAGAACTCGTATACCCCCGGTGAAAACATCCAGAAATTGACAAGGCGGATCATGAGTCCTCATTAGAAAATGCTTCGAGCGATGCGATTGAGTGAATTGTAACTTACAAGTTGGTTCCCGAAGTGATTTCCCTTTGGATTTTAAGCATATACTGTGTTTAAGCATATGAAGGTCAACACGGGCGGAACGCCTTTACAAGAGTGTCTCGTACCTCTCTAGCTCAAAATTTCAGGCGCCAGGTTCAACGGAGAATGTGAAAGGTGAAGAGGGTGGGGCCGACGTGAAGGAGAGAAGAAGTAGAGCCCCTCTTGAAAATAAAGGTGTAGTGTACGATGGGCGCTGTCCGGACTGATAATCCTCATTTGCGAATTTCCTGTCTACTTCGAGACGTGCCCTTTGTGGCTGACCGAAGGGTAAGATATCGGTTGCATCGGATTCAAGGTGTTGATCAGTGAACTCGACGAAGACCCGCCTCATCGATCGAATGTGGAATTTACAGTGACAAAAATTTGCCCTGCCTTGTAAGCGCTGGATCATCTGCGACACTGGATGGGGGATATCGTCGCGAAGCCGGACGGCAGACTGTCATTGCATCATCTTGACTAGGAATGAGCGATGAGGGACCACGAAAGGGGTCAGCGAGCGATGGCACTGAGGAGAGGTGTGCTGTGGTGTGGGGACGCAATCGACAACAGACTGCTGCAAACTTCAACCACTGATGGCCACACAGATTACGAGCAGATATCTAAAGGTACTGTATCAGGCAATGGCACCCGAATGTGAGTTTTGCACGACGAGGAGATGTGTGTGATATGAAAAAGTACATACAGCAGGACTTTGACGTCTCAAGGGTCAATCTCCTCTGTGACTCGAGTGCGACACAAAGTAGTTCCTAGAAAAAAAGAAGCAGACGATCTCTCGTATCCATAAACTAGAGGAGTGATGTAGCGTAATGGCTCACCATTGGTTCAATACGCGCCCTTGTCGCCCGACGACGCGCCAAATGAAGCCTGCAACTGATCCGAGAGAATCCGCAATTCAGGAGAGACTCAACAAAGAGGTCACAACAGGGGAGTGCTTCGTATTGATAGAGTATCAGCGTAATAGGATGGGGAGAGGGGGTTGTGACATACCGTAAGGCAATGGTGGACCTCCACTGAGAAGTTGTGGTCGAATGCTCCTCAATGGGACGGAATCGGGGAAGAGACCGACGCATGGTTGTAGCCTAAGCGTCGTTTGTGGTGCTTGCGGAACTAAGAAGACTTGGAGAGTTGCACTTCACGATTTGGAGCAAAAAAAGAGGCGGCGAAGACACTGTACGCCTGACCACGGCTGTAAATCTGAAGATATCCTTCAATAGTACCCAAACATGCAGAGTATGTGTATAATATGAAAGAGCACGTACCGAGAGACCTCACAAACACAAGCATGCTTGAAAGACAACAGGAAATTTCCCAAGGGACCCGTTGAATTCCTTGAAAGATCAAGATTGGTCCCCAGAAATGAGTAGGCGAGCACGGTAGATGACCCCTGGAATCGAAAACAGCAACAAGGGAAAGGAGAGTGTAACCACTCACAGGTATTTCAACATGCACTACAACTCGTCATCCCACTGCCAGGCTAATTGGAGAATGTTCGCGATTGAGGGGGAGAGACAATGAGGAGTCGGGAGATGGGCGTGCTTGAGTTGTACTTGATGCCATCGAGAGTGCATCAACGTATGAGGAAGGGACAAGAAACAGAAGACTTGGTATATAATGGACTCACGCTATGTCATTACTGTACCGTCGACCAGAGCAACGTATACCCGAAGGAACGGGTTTTCAGAGCATTGCCCACCGAATTGAAATTTGAGGGAGGGAACTCGGAGTGGAATTTGCAAGTTTGGGCGTCTACATAATTACGACTCGATTTATCTCACTGTAGCTAGAATGGTCTTCTGTATTATGTAGCCGTTAGTGACCAATACAATCCTCCTCCTCCTCCTCCTCACGCCACCGCGTTGTTTGGTTCTATTGATTCCCGTTTGCTCTCGCCACAAATCGACGCGCGACTTGCGAGGCGAAGTGCGACCGCTGGCAGAAGCTGGACGACACACCGAGATAACACCTATGTTCATTTAACCCCTTCCCAATGCTACTCCATCGCTGTATCAACCAACTTTCATTCCGCGATTGCCCGAGCTCCAGTCCTCATCACGTTTCCTTCGTTTCGTACACCCCATCGTCTCCTTCGCCAATAGGATCTTCCCTCCAATGACACAAACAGGCATCTCTCCCGCGCACGACCCCTCCACTACGTCTGAAACTTGGAATACGCTCTTTTATATGTGTTGTCACTCGCTACTCTAACGGTGCTGATAGAGACCACTCTAGTTATAGCTTCCCCACATCTCACGATCGGTACTTCGGCCCCTTCTGGCGAGGATTCATACCATCTATCAGCAATACGTATGACGTTAGTGGAAAACGTATTCAACAGGCATCCGGCTACCTATGGTGCAATGTATGTCCCCTCTTCAGATGATGGTTCCAAATTATCTGAGGGCACTCGAATCTCACCTCGTGCAGTGCAAAGGGATGCCCGAAGGAGATATGGAATATTGACGGTCCATGAACTCTTCCCGTTCACTCTCCGTCTTCACGATCACACTATGATGCATTGAAAAGCATAGACTCAAAGATCCTGGGTCAAGAGAAGTGCCTCGTCGCACGAAGCATTCCACTCACTTGGGCGAGTATCGTTGCCCGGACACGGGCTATCTTCATTATCTCACTGGTCAGTGTACGATTTGTCGTCATGGTTTGATAACTCTCTGATTGGTATCCATAGATCTCAGATCGTACCATTTCAAAACCGACAAACCTTCCGTATATGCCCTCATTGTCACAATCATCCCAATACCAAGTTGTTTACCCAACCTACTGAACCTCAAATTCTCGAAAACCGAGACACTCTCCCTCGTTCGTCTATCTCGTCTTCGTTAACAACACCTGTGACGACGGTGGCAACTAGCTGATCACTTTTCTTTTTTTTTACACAAATAGTCGCGACCTACACGTCCTCCTAGACGTTTGGCCTCATGCAATCTCCCAGTCTCGTCTACGCCCCTCGTCATGTCGGTCGGCGAGAGAGGAAAATCTTAGCACAAAACACGGTTTGGGAGATCTGAGATATGTCGCGTGAAATATTTTTCAGTATCTCCTGACCCACCAATGAACAATTTCCTCTCGCGCGTTACTCCCTCCATGTTGTCTTGGGCCTTGGGTGATGGTCTTCTATGTACACGGATGCTGCCAACTTGATAATGATCAATCTTCGTCATTGTTTCTGCTTCTGTGATTCTCTTGGTGGGCGTTTCAACCTCTCATGGTAGAAATATCCAGACGCGTCTTTTGCGTAGTGTCGGGTCTGGTACAAAGCGAATCCAGAAGGCATATGGCAAGACATGGAGGCGACGAACCCTCTGTAGAACATATGACCACGACACTCCGAAGTATGGGTTTCATTCTGCTTGGATTCCATGAGTCGTGTTTGTTTTTGTGCGCATTGGGTAAGTGTCGCCTCGATGCGTGGAGCTTGAAGAACGACTTACGAATCTGGTTTCGTTCGTGACCTCTCGCCTTCGTACGTACCTGTTACTGGGATCTAGGTCAAAGTCCATATCTCATTTCTCCATGAAGTCTCGTCACAGAACAAATGCCACCGGGCGACTCGGAATGCTTTCGAGGTCCTCACGGCCAATCTTCGTTCCTTCGTTTCGCCTTTCTTCTATTTCTAGTGTCCTTAGTATCGCAAGACTCCCGTGGGTCTCCTGATCCACTTCGTCCATCCGTGATCCGAGCTTACTCTTCTCTTCAACCCTCACATCCACAACAGGTCTTCACTCTCGAGAGTTCCCAAACTCTAGTCCTTGAATACAGAACCTTTTTCGATAAGCTATTCGTGATCAATCAAGCCTTCTGGTAGGTGCATGGTGTGTTGCCATAATCTGATATTCGTCTCACCAGGGTCTATAGATTCTATGCGCGACTATCAAGACGCCCAAGTATCCCTCATGCCAAACTCATGTTGTTGGCATTCTTCTATTACCGACGACCGGGACTTCCCCGTCTGCTCGTGTTACACTGCACGGTAGTTGGGGGTGTCCGTGGGCCTCATCAGGAGGATGTCGTATTGGTACAGTTCTCGAATTCGCTATCGGAGACTTCTCAGTCAAACACGTTGGCCTTGATATCAAGAATTTGGAACTTCCTGCGTCAATTCTTTGTCTTTGCCATGTACAACGTGTCGTTTCATTGACTCGTGGCTGTAGTCTTGTGAGTAACCTTGCATAACCATTTGATGTGCGTCTCTCTCATTAACGCCTTTCCGATTATCAAACTAGGGTCCTCCCTTATCGGTTTTCATGTTGTCCCTTTCAACCTTACAGTTTTTTGGGGGACAGCGTCGCACAGAATTTGAGTGGGGAGTTGAGTGGGGTCCGTTACTTGCTAGCCTCCCAATCATTCGTGACTTTCCTCATTTTGGAAGACGACGCAGAGGTTTAATAGTGGATCTGTCATCGATTGTCAACGACAGGCTATACAAAGAGGTGGGCCAGACTTCGCCGGCGCAGGCATGGACTGTTTCATACTATCACGCAACTTGGTTGGGCTGTAATCAAGGGTCTTTCGCCTACATGCTTCCCGTGCGCTTGGGCCACTTTTTTCTCTACGCCTCGTGCCTCCCGTATTCTATGCAAGGGCCTTGCTTCTATCGCTCACTGATGTACTCGGTAACACACCAGGCTGCGCTGTCTCATCTAAAATACTGATTTGTTGCGATGCGTACACAGAAATGAGGAGAGTTTCTCTTCATCCATCGTACGTTGGAGGAAAAGGGCGGGTAGCAATCGTGTGTGAGAGCTGTTGGACTAGAACTCTCGTAAAGGCGTCTGAGGATGCAGCCTGCCTTGTTGTAAATGCAGAGCGACTACTTTGATCCCATAACGGCGATGTGAGTCCCTCAATTATTACGTTGAGAATACCCCCATTGTTCTCGTTCTAGGTTCTATTCAGAGGCTCTTGTACATATTACTCCACCTGACTTGCGGCACAAACCATGAGACCGCATGTTTCTCATCCTGATTCTATTTCGATTCTCACTATCGCTCGCCTCTTATATGTTTTCCGCTTTTCTGTAAGAATCGGTCCGTCAGTGTTTCGTTAAGCATACGCGAGATTCTTACTGTAGGTCGTACAAACAGCCTTGGAAAGTCGGGGCCATGGTGTTTCTCCCAAAGCTGAAGCACCTGAAGCGCAATCTCTCTCTGATAACGTCGTGTGACTCGACTGTTCTCGTCGCTCTTCTTCTCACCAACCATCCAAGCTCGTTTCCGAGGGCGTGAAAGGGAAGTGTCCCTAAGTCTGGCAGCTGCCTCATGTCGGGGTCCTGTCCCGTGTTATGCATGTCAGATTCTCCCGAACCCATTTCTGAACGTCCTGATTTCCCGATACGAGGTATCGTGAGAAGCAATCCCGCCGAAGTTACCAACGATATTGGTCGTATGGTGACACTGCATACAAGCAAAACTGAGAGCACGCAATATCGGATTGCAGGATCTCTGACTCGAGTACAAGGAGGCAGGTCGAGGGAGGTAAAAGTAACCACGCCACCTTGTGAGGACGTCCCGAGACAACGGTTCAATACAGTGCTCTATACGTGAGGTTATTGCCTATCTACGCGCCATTACGTTGACACGGCAGTCAATGCTCACCCTACAAGGGTCGTTTCACAGCGCTCTCAGTGACAGCGCGCGAAACGAGTTCGCTTCCCTCATCTGAACGGAACCTCTGTCGAGTTGAGCATTTATAAATGCCTTGCAATGCATCGCGCTGCAAATTTCTCCCCATCTCCTCCGTAAAGTCACCTCGATAAACCTCCTTTCAAACCCGACACGCCATCCCATATCCCTCTCCCTTGCGTTCCGTGTTTGTCTAACCCATGGAGACTACAACGAACGGGATGCGTGGATGGGCCTCCGGAGAAAGAGAGATGAGGCGAAACCTTGGCCGCAATCAGGATTTCAATATCCAAGCCCAAATTCCAACACTGTGAGCATTTCCTCATTTGGATGATCTCATCGACTCGGTCATCTTACAACCATTGCACAGGCCTCAGCCCAGAGATCGGACGAGATGTTCCAAGTGCAATCATGATGAGAAGAACGCTAAAGGGAGAAATCTTGTCGTTTGTCTGGATGGTACCACGAATCAATTTGGAACACACGTAAGTTCGCTTCCGTAGTGATGTATATCTGTGCACTGACTGTTGTGTCCTCGGCAGAACACAAATGTTCTCGAGTTCTGCTCCCGAGTAGAGAAAGACGAACATCATAAGCTCTTGTACCTCAGTGGCATCGGAACCCTTCCCGAATCCAAACCGCCTTTGGGGCAACGATGGGATCAATTTATGGATTTACTGTTCGCCCAGTACGTGTACATTCTGTGTGGAAGCCAGTGGCACAAGTCTGATGATCTATCGTCCACACAGTACTTTCAACCAACGTGTGCTTGCTGGTTATCGATGGTTGTCGAACATCTACAAGCCTGGTGATAAGATTTTCATCTATGGTACGTTGCAACACGTAGTCCATGTACCGCTACGGTGCGATCCTGATAACCCCATCAGGTTTTTCTCGTGGTGCTTATCAAGCGATGGCGTTGGCAGCTATGATTGACACGGTACGAGTCGAGCCTTTTTCAAGGGCTACGTGATCTTCTGAACACCGACTCAGGTTGGTCTCTTGATGGAACACAACGAACAACAGCTACCATTGTGAGCCGATTGCTTCCAATGAGGTTCCGTTAGCCCTCTGGATTCTCACATCAGCTGTAGTGCCCTCGAGATGTACCTGAAGTGTGAGACAGAGGAGTACCGCAAAAGAGCAGAGAATTTCAAAAAGGCGCTCTCGTGGGACGTTGAGGTTCACTTTTTGGGGCTTTGGTAAGTCGCCAAGTATTGGTATTTTTCTCTTTTGCTCATCAGGCTTCAGGGATACCGTATCGTCTCTTGGCAAAGGCAGGAAGTGTCCCAAAACAGACAAGCTTCATGAATTCGTTTGTTATATTCGACACGCCCTTGCTCTCGATGAATGTCGGGTCAAGTTCATACCTGAATATCTCGGCGGCGACACCCCCTTACCAGATGAGGCATATGATAGAAGTGAGGATGGATTAACGAGAGTCAAGGAGGTCTGGTTCTCTGGATCGCACTCCGATGTGTACGTCCCCGTTCAATTTTATCTGCGCTGTCCGTTCTTATCCTCGAACAGTGGTGGGGGGAACGAGCCTAATCAGGAGCTCAATAACGCATCTGTCTCCGTCCTCTGGATGATCATTCAGTCGTCATTGGCTGGGCTATCTGTAACACCCCATTTTCAAGTGGAGTTGTCTCAAGTTAAAGCCCTTGAGCAGTGGAAACCCACGAACTCGATGACCCGTCTGTATCATCTCCTCGAGTTCATACCATTTTCCTGGCGAACGTATGATGAGAAGAAAACAACAAGGTTGCATATTCTATTCATTCCACACATTTCCCGCTTAACTTACACTAAATCCCAGAGGATGGCATCGATCCAAACCGCGAATGGTCATATGTAGACAACTCATACACATCTCAGTATGCTTCATCGACAACTACATGCCTATGGCGTCATGTGATCATCGATCGGGGATTCAATTTGAGGACATAGTGGGGAAGGGAGTCGGGAAGGAGAACAGCCTCGGCTGGCTTCAGGATATTCCAAGGGAGTATATTGAAGAGGACCTCTTTCAGGTCAACCAGATACGAGAGACACTATTACGTTTCACCGCGATGCGTGACGATGAGGAATTCTCGGACGACCTGAAGAATGATCTCCAACGACTTGTCTTTCTGTCCCGGAATGGTACGACTCTCTCAGGCTTGGCTCGACTGTGGATCTCATAAAATCATATTTTCAAATGTCAGATGAAGGTGCCCAAGTGTTACTACAGGAAAGATTGACTTCCAAATTGCTCCTAACCCTGGTCAAGAGGAAAATTCCGTCCTCCCTGGACATACTTTACAATCTGCTTGTCGCCGGTATGTCACCTAGTGTTGAAGCTGCCTTCATATTGCTTGCTGAAATGGTATCTATACGAACAGACAAAAAGCAATCGGTGGCGCAACTCCCCGACTCACTTGAGCTGCTTGGGCGGGCGATTGGCCTGGATAAAAGATTTGCGCCAATAATAGATGAATTAGCCGACGAGTGTAAGTTTGCACCTGAGCTTCAACAAGGCGATTCTTTAACGATGATGATCAATAGACGAGGTATTCCTCCCCCTTGGAGCATTTAATACGATGTCAGGTCTTAGGGCATCGATAGTAGTGGACGGCGACGCCAGTTCTTCGGCTGAATGGGTAGATCTGGCATTAGCGAGCCTCTATTTTGGTCGCTACATGCAATCCAGAGCTGATGACGATTTGCGGGAGGCTCGGCGGCGGGTAGAGCCTCATCGCCATCACCCTGACAAATCCTCTCCGTCATCGGCAAGGGCAGAAACCATCGAGAATTGGTTGGCGACTATCTTCGAAGCAGAAGGTACCAAAGAAGCGCTTGAAAAAGCGCTTGAGATCCGCAAAGACCCAAACAACAAATACGAGCGTGAACTCGCGAACACTAGATTGGCACTTGCGACCTTAGAGGTCCATGAAACATCCCTTGGCACTTTCGATGTCCGTCCTCACCTCACCACACGATCCAAGTGCGCTCTCATCCGTGACGACATGGAGTTTGCGAAGGTTCTCTCAAATCTGTCCAATCGAGTGTATGATCTGGGTCAGAAGGAAGAGGCGCTCGAAACGGCTGAACTCTCGTGCAAGATCTTGCATCAGGGTTTAATTGGACCAGGTACATTGGACGCATATCTGGATTTGGCGACAATCTATAACAACCTATCAAACCGACTCGCTGATGCAAACGATCACCCCCGCGCGTTGGAGACCATTCTGGAAGTTGTACGAATTCGTCGAATACCCGTTGCACTTGCAGCTGTCAGTGCCACCCAACGACACATAATAGATCTTGCAGTTTCCCTCCACAACCTCTCTCTTCGTTACCACGACGTTGGGAACGACGAGATGGCTCTCAATGCTGCCAGGGAGGCCGTTTCTTTCGGAAGACAGCTTGCCAAGGAACATCCCAATGACTATAATGTCGACCTCGCGGATTTCCTAAGCAACCTTTCCCATCACCAATCTGACAATGATGCCCTAGAGTCTCTCAAAGAGGTTGTTTCTTTGCGAAGGCAGCCTACGAAGGAGCGATCTCGCATCGACAATGCTGCGCTCGCCGACTCCTTACATGACCTCTACAGTCACCGATTCAAACTTGGTCTTCGGGTGGACGCCCTTGTGTCTATGAAGGAGGCTGTTGAGCTGCGGAGACAGCTTGTGAGGGACCAGCCTCGCATCTACAGCGTAGTCCTTGCCCGCTGCTTAAGAGACCTTTCTGGTTGCCAATTCGGTCTTCGCCATAGTGAGGGCGCCCTCGAGTCCATTACGGAGAGCGTTTCCTTGTACAGACCGCTTGCAAATGACGGACCCCATGTCTACAATGCAGACCTCGCCGCCTCCTTACACAATCTCTCCGATTGCCAACTCGATTGTGGCCATGGTGGGGACGCCCTCAAGTCCATCAAGGAGAGC
>JANAWD010000890.1:0-13396 GCA_027627245.1 Meripilus lineatus | reverse complement strand
TCTGCCCCCATACACGCCTACCGGAGTCAACCACCGCCCCCACCCCCGTTCGTGCCTTCAACATCCCCCATGGTTCAGCCCCAACCACAAATGGCACAATCTCCTCAACCGAACTCCCCTTTGTCACCGCTCCCCGCCCCTCCAACTGACTTGGTCCCTCCCTCGCCGCCACAAGTTGAGTTGGTGCAAGAGCTGGAACCGCCCAGGTCTCCTACACCTCCGTCTCCCCAAACAGAGCATCTTCAAGAGCCTTCACCGCCGCCCTCAGAGCGTGCAACGTCTCCTGAATTCTTCATCACCACACCTGACCAACCACAGGACCATGTCTCTGAATTGGTCATTTGGTCACGCAAGGGTCATCCTTCCACTGCGCCAGGTATCATCATCTCTCCTCGTGCAAATCCCCCTCAGAGCATTGTCGAGAGGGCGTTACGACTTCCAAGCCCTCCTCCTTCGCCAAAGCCGCAAGCAAAGGAGATCGTCTTTGTCGCACCCTCCGAACCTGATACTGATCACGAATCTGAGCAGGAACGTGTTCAGGTTGAGGCACCAGAAAAGCAGGAACATTCCCCTGAGCCCGAGGTAATCTCCTCGTCCGCTACGGAGTCCACTCCTGCGTGTTCAACCGCTCCGGATACACCCATCCCCGCTTCTCCCATCTCTACAAATACTTCAGTCTCGGCTCATGCTGTCTCTTCTCCTACTATCGAAAAACCAACGAAGGCCGCTTTTCCAGTCGTGACCAAGGCTGAATCTGTCGTCTCGGAATTGTCAGCAGTCGAGGCAGCCCCCACGGTTGAGGTATCTGCTCCCGTACCATCGGTCTCCGTACCTGTACCTGCCCCTTCAATTCCTCCTGTCGTTTCTTCTGCTCCAACTCCAACTCCTTCTGGTACAATGTCTCTCCCTTCTACTTCTGCGCCCACAGTTTCTGCTCCTTCCTCCTCTACTTCATTGGCCCCAGTACCTCTGGAATCATCCGTTTCAGCATCTTCATCTTCAACAGCCACTGCAGCTACCGTTTCGCCTGCAAAGCCTGCACCGCTAAAGAAGTCATGGAACTCGCTCTTCAGTTCCGATAAAGCATCTCCTTCGAAGTCTGGATTACCGGTTTCGTCTGTCATTGGTTTCTCAATTCCTGCATCTGCCATGTTGCCTTCGCCCACCTCCTCGACAGGTCTCAACGCAGGCATGCACTTTTCCGTACGTCCGGAACTCCTTAATCTCCTCCAACATGGTGCCCCATCTTTGGTTGGCGGTTCAGGACCGCCCAAGATTCGTCCCCGAGGACTTATCAATACCGGGAATATGTGTTTCGCGAATGCGGTGATGCAGGTTTTGGTCTATTGCCCGCAGTTCAATAGGTTGTTTTGGGAGCTCGGAAAGTATCTCCCTGGACCTGTTGTTGGTGGTCAGAAGGAAGGGACGAAGGCAACGCCGCTTGTTGACGCGACGGTCCAGTTTTTGAGAGAGTTCATGCCGCCGGATTCGTATTCACAGCCACCACCCAAGGCTCAGGGTAAGGGCAAGCTGGATGCGAAGGCAAAGGGAAAGGAAAGAGAAGAGGTGGATGATTTCTATGAACCGGAGAGCTTTTTGCCGACGTTTGTTTATGATGTTATGAAGGAGAAGAAGAGGTTTGCTAATATGGTGGTATGTCTTTTTTCACGTGCTTTCTTCCCCTTTTGTACATGTCCTATTTTGGTTGTTCAGAAATACTGATTGACGCGTTTTTTTGTGTTGTAGGGTGGCCATCAAGAAGATGCGGAAGAGTTCTTTGGGTTCTTCTTGGATACGCTGGAAGAAGAGCTATTAACCGTTGCGAACTCTTTCCACCCTGCGGCGAACCAGAAGGTGAACCCGCCTGTGGAAGAGAAGAGCGATTCTGTCCCTCATGACGATGGGTGGTATGAAGTCGGAAAGAAGAACCGGACGGTTGTTACACGCACTGTACGTCTTTCTCGACATTGTTTATTGATCTATATGAACGCCGTGCTCATAACGACTGTTTAATAGATTAAATCTGCTGAGAGCCCTATTACTCGTATATTTGGCGGCAAGTTCCGCTCAACGTTACGTGCGCCTCATCAGCGAGATTCCGTGACGATTGAGGACTGGCGAGCGCTCCGATTAGATATCCAGGTTCGTTTTCTCGTCTCGCCTTTGACGTCTATGAGCTGACACGTAATTTCGATTGTTCTCATAGCGCGACCAGATTCATACTGTCAAAGACGCTCTTCAATTTATCTCACACCCCCAATCCGTGCAAATCACATCCCCGACGAGACCAGGTGTCGTGATCGATGCCTCGCAGCAAACTCTCATCGAGTCTCTACCGCCGATATTGGTCCTGCACATGAAGCGGTTCCATTATGATACCGATGTGAAGTATGTGGTCAAGATCGGGAAGCAAGTGTCGTTTGGACCGGATTTGGAGATTTCACCGGGTTAGTGCCCTTTCTTTTCACTCTTGTATGCGTGTGAGCATGACTGACGACAATTGTGTTGTAGATCTTATTTCACCTGCTGCGAGAAAATCATCACAACCTGTAAAATACCAACTCATTGGAGGTACGCCGATTCCCCCTTACGTTTTCACCCATGTTACCTCATATTCACGCATAATTTCTAGTACTCTACCACCATGGCCCCACAGCTTCAGGAGGCCACTACACCCTTGACGTCCTGCACCCTAACAGGGATATGAACGATCGTCCTCGCGCAGCCTGGATCCGGATTGACGACGAGCTCGTTTCTGATATCAGAGCAGAGGACGTGTTCGGCGGTTCTGATCGGGATGATAGGTGTGCATACTTGTTGTTCTATAGGAGGATCGGAGCGGGGGTTTCGACGAAAGCTTGGGCTCAGCATGTTGGTGCGAAGCAGTAGACGTGGTGTGCGGGAGTATAATCTTCGTCACTTCCACAGACTTGGTGCTGGATTGGAATGTGGGACCACAACCACGACCACGAGATCATACTAGTTGGACTGTATAGGCGGGGATAAAAGAGTGGTGCTTGGACTTTGTTGTCTTTGATGTTTTAGCTTTCTTGTTGATGTTGTTTCGTTTGTGATGGTGTTGGTGTTGACGTTGGGTTTTGAGCGTACATATCTACTGTAGTGAATCGCAATCCTGCATAAAATATATCCCGCATTTTTATACTCTCTTGTTTTTGCGATCGTTTCCTTGTCTCACCGTTCATCAGTTTCGAGGTCATTCTTCAAGTGCCGATGATAATACACTGATACCATACCGGGCCTTGCAGACTACAAATATTCCGTCGTGGTGACGACATGGAACAGAATTAAGCAGCTTCACAAAACCGACTCGGAGTTATCCACCAATATAGTACACTTGGGACCGACTAACTAGCACTACGTCTATCACTTCGTCTCGTCTCTGCGTCCTGCCCTCATCATCATGGTTTAATGTCCCATTACTTGCGATTCGCCCTCTCTTTCAGCCATCACTATCAACTCATCTCCCACCTTCTCGTCACCTGCAAGAGCAGCGCGATATTTATTTCGCAGGTTCGCTGCTCGGTCGCGATCATGCTCGATAGCTTGGTCAATCTGCGATCGGTCCGGGGTATTTAAGAGATTGTCGTAATGAGTTATTGAGATTTCGATCTGGTCAATAGCCTCCTTGTAGCGACCGACTGCGTGATAACCAGACGAAAGGAAACTTCGCCACAAAGCTTGTTCGTAACGAATGGGGTAGTCTCTTTTCAGATCATTGAATAAGTCCGTGGCCTCACTAGATTCGGCAAGACCTCGGAAACAATCGGAGAGATTGGGATACGAACATCCGCCACTGCTGGCTGTTCACGTCCAGTTTCCTGAGGAGGTCAAGGATCTGTCGAGCGTACTCGGCGGCTTTGTCGTATTCCTGAAGTTGACAATGGCAAATCGAGAGGATGCTGAGAGATGACGCAAAATGTCGAATGACGATCTCTTGTTGATCTTCGGATGGAATATCGTAAAAGATAGAAAGGGCTTCTTGAGCTACATGAATCGCCTGTTGGTAGTTCTGTTCTCGATGATAGCAGTTGGCTAGGACGTCGAGGGACGATACCAAAGGTGGCCTGAACATATCCTCTCCAACTTCTGAGGACAGTTCCTTGTATATCTTGACCGCCTCCTGGGAGGTACTCCGGCCGTCGTCGTACTCGTTGACAGCCTGGTGACATTCTGACAGAGTAGTGAGCGATAGTGCCAACCATGACTTGAACACGTAAGGTCGGATCCTTGTGCATTCCCAAAACCCTTCGACAGCATCTCGAGCAGAGGTCAAGGCGTCGTCATACCGGCCATGGTCACGGTAGCACTTCGCAGAAGAGATTTTGAGCAATAACCCCACCACGGAGTTTCTATCATGTTCCAACAACCTGGAGGCATCTTCTGCCACCTGCAAGGCTGGAGCAGATTGGCCAAGATCGTGACGGCAATTCGAGAGAGTGATCAGCGACAACGCCAACTGCGGTTTGGCTTCGAATGCGATTTGCTCCCCAGGAGTTTGCAATATCTTGACTGCCTGTTCGACGTACTCCAAGGCATTGAGGGTGTACCCACGATCGCGACATATAGCTGAATAGGTTGTGAGAGAAGAGGCCCAATATGGTATAAACACGGGGCCTCCGGATTGCACCAGATCACCGAACTTCTGAACAGCTTGGCCAGCGACACGGAAAGCCTCATCATACAAACCCTGGTCGAGATAGCGATTTGATAGTGTATGGAGTGACGATGCTAATTGTGGCTGAAGAATATTCGGGCCAAGGTTCGTGAACACCTTGACAGCATCTTGGGCAATGTCCAACGCATCTGCATAGTGGCTTGGGCCAAGGTCACGATGACAGTACGAGAGTGTGACGAGGGAAGACGCCACCTCCGGCGTACAATCTGGGAAAATCTGCACTGCAAGGCCATATCGACCAAAGCTCCGATGGCAATTCAACAGAGTCCGAAGTGATGACGCCAACCGGTTTTTGTTGGTCGATGAATGGACTGGCTTGAGCCTCTGGGACATGGTCACTGCTGCTTGGGCGGCGGCTAAAGCGCCATCATCTACACCTAGATCGCAATAACGTCTTGAAAGGGTCTGAAGCAAATACTCGAATTGCCAACTGGGACCACATCTTGCATCCTGGTCAAGGGGTCTCAATAGGTAGGAGGCGTCTTGGTGGGCAGTGAAACAAGTGAAGGCCGTATCATACGAATGTAGGTCAGGATAGCGGTCCAAATGAATTTGTAGCGATGACGCCGATTGTGGTCTGACAAATTCGTAAGCCATAGTGGGGACGAAGGGCTTTAATATGCTGACAGCATTGTCAGCTGCAGTCAAGGCACCGTCATCTGAGCCCATATCGTGATAGCGGTTTGAAAGCGTCTGGAATGATGACGCCAGGTGCGGCGCAAAAACTTGTCTTTCGACCTGTTCAAGAGGATTTAAGAGATCGGCCGAGACTTGAGCGGCGGTCAAGGCCTCGTGATGTAAACCCATATCGTGGTAGTGATTCGAAAGGATAGTAAGTGCCGATGCCAATTTTGCCTCGAACACGAGAGGGTAGCCCTTCGCAAGAGACCTAAGTAAGACCACAGCTTCTTCGGCATTCTTCGACGCCTCCTCATACGAGTAGCGATCGTGATGGCGATTAGAAAGGTCAATGAGGGATGATGCCAATTCCGGATCGAATCTGTGCGGATAAGCACTCGCGAAGCGTCTGCAGTAATCCACAGCCTGCTCAGCGGCACTCAATGCCCGACCGTAGGAATATAGATCTCGGTAGTGATTTGACAGAGCGCGGAGTAAAGCCAAGAACTGTGCGCCAAATTCAAGCGGCCGACCATTCGCAAGTTGCCTAAACGAGGAAACTGCATTTTCGAGGTTGTCCAAGGCGATGGAATCGCGACGAAGGTCGACGCGGCATTCATAGAGCGTCAGGTCGAAGGATGCGAGGACCGGAATGGAGAGTTTCGCCACAACTGGACGGTGTCTCTCCAGGAATTCAACGATTTCTGAGAACGACTCCCCATCCCAACCTATGGCCCGCCGAGCGAATAAGAGTGTCCGAAGGCTTGACGAAACCCCTCCAAAGAACCTCTCTGAATCCCGTTGCCCAGGTTTCGATGTTCTCGTTCGCTCTTGAGCCGAATTTGGTTGGTCGGTGAACCATGTCCCGTGCTGAATGAGAGTCCTCCACATTGTTACCGCTATCTGGCTCTCTTTGATAGCCTCGTGATACCTGCCTGTATCGTAAAGTCTCATCGCGAAGTTGTCCAGGGCCGCTGCAAGATCCAATGCAGGATCATCAGCACCGATATGCCTTCTGAGCAGTGTTACAGATTCCTCGGCGATTTGATACGCGTCATTCCATAGGCCAAGCTTGTGAAGGGCGGCCGAAAGGGAGGTCAGTAGATTTGCTAGCTCCCTTTCATCGTTTGGAATGTGTCTCCGAGCCGCTATATCACGAGTAACGTCATAGACTTCGCCGAGTTGGCGATGGACTCTCATCGTTGCTAGGCTCAGAGACGAGTGTACAAGATCGAGGAGATGGGTGAAATTTGAAGATTTCTCGTGGAGCTTTCGACGGATTTCGACAACTTTGCGCAACGATTGTTGACAACCGCGGGCCTCAAGTAAAGTGGACCGACATCCTCGGATATTGAGGTCGTAAAGACTTTCCAATGGCCGAAATGATTTAGATGTGAAGGCGGTTTTGAATCGTTTAGATGCGCTCTTGAGATCCTTCCGATTACAGCAGAGGAGGTAACGAGTGAAGTAGAGGCTGGATATCGCCGCATAGAGTGACCATGTCCCATCTGAGGTTACACTGTTTGGGTATCGTTCCACTGTTCCGTCGAAACGAGGAAGCGGAAGCTGATTGTCTGAAATGACGAAGTAGTCAGGGTATGTAACAAATCGGTGACGCATCTCCTCGCTCTGTACTCACATCTGCTCGCCAGGGTCTTCAATCCCATTTCATCGACAATTGAGCACTTTCCGCGCCGCAGTACCTGATCTATGGTATTGATGAGAGAAGGGAGCCTGACAAGACAGTAACCTGAATCTTCACCACATCGTATATGTTAATCTTGATAGGAATAATCTTGATAGGAAAATTTGAACAGGAAAGAACAACAGTAGGGCTCACCATGAATGGCCAGTTTCAACAGGATCGGCCATATAAGTTGGCCCTTCACTGGTATCTTTTTACACAAGACATCGAGGAAGCCACTCTGCATGAGTATCGCTCGTGCGCCATCCGCTGCAAGGAGCATGAGATATACTCTTTGAGATCGGACGAGGAGAAAACATACCAGTCTGCGCCTTCTCCTCAAGTTCCTTGTAGATCGTATCGTCGTGGGGACTCTGTCTCCATGACTGAAAGATATCGAATACCAAGAGATGGTGCGAGCTTTGAGGAACCTCAGGCAAGACAGATATATGACGTGCCCGATGTGATCCCGGCGGGTTGCCATCCTGGAGAGATGTGTTAAGTAGTGAATTGTGTCTTCGAGTTGATGAAGGGCTTTGATGTGAGTGGTCCCGACAATGAGCCCAAGGGAACCTAACAATTGTGTGGAGGACCGACAGCATTGAACAGCATAGATTGACGGAAATCGTTTGCTACCGTTCGGAAGACTTTGAGCATCTTGGTGACCATTCGAATGTCGTCTCCCATGAGATCGCCCCTCGACATCGCCAGATGGCGAGCGAGACGTGAAGATAAAAGCTGCAGAGTGTTTGCGTCAGGTGGTTTTTCGCCTGTACATAGGTCATTGCATAGATCAATCGCGTCGGATGTACATTGGAGCGAGTTTTGCTGCTGTCCTTCTTGATAGCGTAGCTCGGAAAGGCGCTGCAGCGAGGAGACCCGCTCAGAACCGAACAGTTGCTTGTCATAATTGTCGACGGATTTTTCGATGCAAATCTTGGCCTTATGATAATTATGAAGACATGTGTGATAGTCTGAGAGGTGTCGATAGATGAACGCGATATCCCCTTGGTACATGAGTCTCGAAGTTGGCTCATGCTCGTACAACCGCAATGCACCATTCGCAAATTCGGTCACCGCATCATATTGCCCCATAGAAGCAAGCCAATCGGAGAAGGTAATCAGGGGTGATCTGGTTTTCGGAAAGGTTATTCGGGACCCCTGGGAATCGTATTGCGCGGAATTGAGTTTGAATCGGATTTCCTCCATTAGCTTGGCTTGGCGGTGCAGGATCCGAAGCGCTTCTGGGGGATGGGACGCCGATTGGTTGAAACCAAAGTATTCGAGGATGTAGGCGAAGTCGGCATATTCGTGAGCTCGGTCGTGAAGGCGAGCTTTTAAATGGGTGACTCGAAGTGCAGAGGCCTCCTTCTGATCCCGACGCGCCTCAGGAGAGTCATCGTGGCTGATCGCACGGAGTTCGAGGGCAGCAGCTAAGTACGTCTCGATTTCTGGCGTCTCCTTGCTATGGTCACGAAGTAAGGTGATTGCCTCTGAGATAGCGGCAAACATTTTTCCTGTGTGACGGAGGGCAAGTTGGCAACGGGAGAGGGTGATCAAAGAAATCGCGAGGACTGAGGGCTGGTGGGTGATAGAACGACTGTCTTCGTCCTCCTCGTCCTCCTCGCATGGTCTGCAACGGGCGCTTTCGACAGCACCAGAGGCCATCTCGATGGCAGTCCGAAGATCACCATCATCGAGATAGCACTTGGAGATCACGTTTAGAGCGATGGATCTACTCTCCGTTGCACGAGGTGAAAGGTTGACCGCCTCGATGGCATCCACGAGGATTTCCGAAACCGTTATGGATTCTCTTGCGGCCATCATACCATCATGTCCTAGGATTGTATAACGATTCTCTGACAAAGTCGTCAAGGCCTTCGACAGAACGAGGTGCGCCTTGATCACGTCCATTGGGCCTGAATATCGCGGAATATTCAGATAAACAAGCCTTTGTCCACGCTGGATCCCGATGAGGAGCTTGGAGACGTTGATTTGAGATAACGTGAGATCCAGCTTGAATCCCCCGTATTGCGTTTCCAACTGCGTGCGTTCGTTGACAACTTGACGAATCGTATCTAGGACATCGTTTCCGCGTATAATCGCGAGTGCCTCTAGGACACTCGCTTCGCTGTTTCGTAAATGACGAGTGACTGAGGCATCCAGATTCCCTTCCGTGAAATCATTGAATAAATACGTGCGGACTCTATCCAACTGTGCTTCACACGTTTGTACGAGGTTCTGTTCCGTGACATCACTGGAATACATATGAACTTTGTCCAACTTGGCTGCTTGGCACGTTTGGATAAAGTGACCGTAGAGGATAGAAGCAAGGCATATCGCCTTTTGCCACCGCACGTTGACTGGCAAGGGGTTGTCCGAATGAAGAAAGGGGAGCGGCAGACGGCCGTCTAGATCGTAATAAATCAGTAAAAGAACGTTATCCAGAAGTTACTTTCCCGTACATTGGCGTGCGAGAGCCATTAGAGCATCAAGACTCGTTCCAACTTCCTCACGCGGGTTCACAGAGCTTGAGGTCATGATTGAACAAAATATATCAAATCTTCCCTGCGGAAGGTCGGGGTCTCAATCCCACGGCCAGTGGTCTTTCAGTACATCGTCGCTTCTAATACATACCTTGAGATACTAGATTAGAGAGTACTTTCCATGAGGTTGAAGGTTGTCGTTTTATCAATTCACGAAATAGCACATTGGGCTCGGCAAGATAATTTGAGATAGACTCCGCACCAACGCCTATCATACAATGTCAAACAGATCCTAAGGGTAAAGACGAGAGACCTACGTGAATTCGACATAATCTCTAGATACTTCCGATTCATCAGGCTCACGTCGGCAAGATCATGATTGGACTCCATGGACTGTCCACCATCGGTAATCGTCCGAGAGGTTGAAGTAGGTTCGCCGATGGCCGCTTTGACGATTTTATCTACACCCTCTGTGTCGATAGACTCCATCTCGATTTTGATTTCTGGATCATTTCTGAGCATCGCCACGTCTTCTAGAAGTCCTGTCCAATTTTTCCATTTTGTCCATTTCTTCCATGTCATGTCAGACTTGGACATTACTAAAGCCTTCGGTCTATAGTATGAGGCAAGATGTTCCAACAATACGGAGATATGAATATGTTGATGGACCAGTATCTCACGACCTCGGCCACGATGTGGTCGCCTATGATTGCGAACTTCAGACCTGAAAGTCTATTTCGTGGATGGTACGTACCAATTTGTGATAGGGTGGGGACTTGATGGATGGGAATACGAGTTCCAACCAACGGGGAGGTACTCAACACAATGCCAGAAACCCCTAAGGGAGTCTTTGCGAAAATTCGGTCCCCTCAGGATGAGAGAATCCGACCAGTCTGGAACATGCACCATCCTCAATCCGTGAGCCTGAGCTTCCTTCGCCATCCACACAAAAGACGGGGATGTCCTATCTAGTCCGATATTGTGTTCGACGCCGCCACCACTGAAGTGGGTGTGAGTACGGACATAAATCACAAAACAATGAAAGTAACAACATACACATCAGAATGACAACCAGAGAACCATACTTCCTTGATGCGTGCACCCCGTTCCTCCTCGGGCCCTAGAACGACGTATTCGGGTGAGAATTTGACGCGTCGTTCATCCAATGCGAGAGCGTGTCGAATGTAGCATACATGTTCGTGAGTTGATTTTGTTCCTGGAAGGTGGCTATTTCGAAAGGGGCCAACGGAAGAAACGGCGTCCCTGAAAACGGTATCATCAAGCCATAGCGTGTTGGCTCCGGTGAGAAAACCACCCACCAGAGACCGAGGTAATGCACTCGTGCACCTTTCCGAGCAAAGCTTTTCTTAAACATTTCTGCAAGATCTTTGTCGCTAAGGTCTTCATTAGACGAGTCTTTCTGGCGGTGATTGGGGAAGTCCTTATGTCTTGTGTCGGATCTATCACCGCTCCTGTCCCTTTCGCTGGTGTTGGCATGCACATTTTTCGCATCTCCTTCAGCCTCTTCACGAATACTACAATACAGTTCGTATGCACTGCACATTTTTACGCGAGCACAATTTTAGCACTAATTTTCCAAACCTAACGTACAAAGGTATTTGCTCCACGTTTCCTTTTCGGAGCAAGCCAACCTAGTGATCACGGTTGCGTCTGAGTTCCGGCAGTAAGGACGGAGTGAACGATAGGCACCTTGGCAATCATTGCAGCGAGAGTTCGAGCCTGATACGCCCCACGGGAAAACTCTGGATTTCGGTCAGATTTATCCTTCATAGTGATACAGCGAGGTGATTACCAAAGATAAAAATTCTGTAACCCGGCTTGAAATTGTCCACCAAAAATCGATAGCCACCAAGAAGGACTTTCTCAAAATGCCTGTAGGTCATAGGCCCCTTAAAAAGTTTGGCCGAATTCTGCAGTGATCAGCACATACCACGCAATCGCTTTGTCAATATTGTTGTCAAGAGCGGTCGTCATATAGTTCCAAAATTTGCCCGACTCCTTTGTGTAACTTGTTCCAACGCCACTGTTATAATAAGGAATCTGGTCCTCATCATCGACAATGTAAGATGAGAACTGGACAACGTTCGAGTTCTGCAAGAGTGATGTTGAGTAATCAATCCCCCTCCGAAGATAGCAAAAGCACCCACTTTCTTGCCAAACTGGTTATCGGTTCCATCAAAGCAAACGACGAGAATGCGACGTCTCGGACGGCCAGCGCGATCACTTTCCTTACAATCTTCGCAATTCCAGAGACTTTCTTCTGACAATCTATAGACCGTGCTCAGTAATTATGGCCAAGTGAAAGTGTGCCATCACGAACTTGGGGATTCTTGAAGCAGGATCAGTGCTCAAGAAACCAGAGTTCGATTGAGGATCTCCCTCGTGTTCGTCATCCATAGAGAAGAGAGGGTGCATGGTACGAGAATTGCTGACAGCGGGCCATACATATGAGCGGCTTCGTGATAAATAGTGTGAGACCGAACGAAACCCAGGGTCTCGGCCATGTCCATCCAAGAAGTAGGAAGGCGTTAACAGCAGACGAGTAGAAGAGATGAGACTCATCAGAGTACGTACCGATTGCAAGATGACTCACGGCATCGAACCTTCCATATCAACAACCCCATATGCTACATCATGATGAGGTCGCACAGAACTGTCACATACTAGGGTCTGCCCTGTAGAATGGCGAGCGAACGAGGTCGGATCGTGGCTGAACTTGAGACCAGCTGAGATAGCCTGTCCGTGGCATTACTGGCAGGATGGTAATTGAGAGACTCAATATACGACAGTTCTGAAGACGATTCCAGCAAAACGTTCAAGTCTTTTCAAGTTGTATGAGATCAGAGCGTCTAGTGAGGGTTCGACGCGGAGAATTCCGGCCTCTAAAAGCCGGTTTAACTACAGGACATGTTTCGGGCGCTTCCATATTACAAATATACCTAATGTTGACAAACTGACTAAGCAGATCACGTGCTCCCGCCACCTCCTTCGTGTTGAGCCTCCTTTGGGCGCTTGGTGAGAATGGGTCCCAAAAAAGGAAGCCCTGGGTGTTGCATATAAGGAAATAAATCACGTGTGCCGACACCTTCGTGTTGACCCTCCTTTGGGCGCTTGTTGAGAGTGGGTCCCAAAAAAGGAAGCCCTTGAGAACGGGTCCCAACAAAGGAAGACGTCTCATGTTTCTGGGGTTAGGGTTGGCTCAAGAAACCTTGCTGGAGTCGGGGCGGGTCTAGATTTTTTCAAAAGACTTCATATCATACAATCACGAGACTGTACACGGTGGCGTGATCTGTCCCTGATCTCCAAGAATAGGACACGTAGAACCTGTAGATCTCAGCAGGAGGTGGAAGAAACGAAGTTCTCCAATGTGTTCTGAGAATGTGCTCAAGCGACCGGCGCTCTGTTGAGCAACCCGACGTCGCCTTCAACGTTGCTCGTGAGCATCTTTCCAGCGCCCATCATTTTCCCCGTCACTCACCCCCTCGCACTCAAACGTTGATTTCATCCCTTCGTTTATCAAACGCTCTTCTACCACTACGTAGTCTTCGACCGGCACCCAAGCTTCTTTCGCTCTAGTGCAAATTAACTTGCACATCTCACTTTCTTCACGCAGATTTGGTGAGTGAGAACTCGTCTCCTGACGTGAAACTGCCTGACAATTTTCTAGCACCCGTAATGAACTATTCATCGTCGCCTTCTATATGTGACAGAGCAGGTCGAGCCAGGTCTAATTCAGACATACGGAGGTAAGCATTATCCGGTTGTGCTTTTAAGCTATTCTTCATTGGGGATTCCAGTGACGCTCCAGGACATACACCACCACCAACACAAACACCACCATCACCACCGCTACCGCCTCCTCCTCCTCCTCCTCCTCCTCCTCCTCCTCCT